>CAIGRP010119520.1:0-13515 GCA_903798385.1 Fraxinus cuspidata
GTGAAAGTAACTGATTCTTACTTCTCTGTTACCAAATTGTTGCACAACGTGTAATTTATTTTCCTTGATAGACTGGACATCAATAGAATAATCATAATCATTTAAGAGTCTCAGATATTCATAGGCAGTCGCGATGGAAAAGGCACAAATTTGACGAGCAACTCTTGAACTTACCATTTATGATTTAGTGAGTTATCAACAGTCCAGCACTCCAGCAGGCGGCAGGAAGCAGTTTAGCACTCCAGCAGGCGCAGGCGAACGCCCAAAATTTGGATTCTTGGACTAGGAGAATTGAATTTTTCAGCCTTGAGAGGGGACATACAAAGGGATTGAATGGTTCTTGAGACTTGAGAGGGGGCAGAGAAGTAGAGTTTAGTCTGTAGAAGAGACGACGATAGACGGGAATGGGGGTAGCCGGGTTACGGGTAGACTAGAGACCTTAGAAGTCAGACCTTGAGTGTCTGTGTAGTAGCTGTGTAGAAGACGGGAATTATTGGGGTTTTAGATTAGTTTTAAAAAAAAAGGGCCAAAATCGTTGGGCTGGGCCTAACTTTAAAAAAAAAAAAAAATTGGGGGGCCAAAAATTAGGCCCCCTCCACTTTTGAGCTCGAGACGCGGGCCTCATTGGCCTCGCCTCAGGGCCGGCCCTAGCGGCAGTGATGTAAGAAGAGTGTGTTCATACGATGAAAATTCTTCATTTTGTGATATGAACTTACCTTTTGTTGAAAACTTTGAGGTGGTGGTTGTGTATAGATGTGGGATGGTGGTGATGGATTGTTTAGGAGGTGGTTGGAGAGGCAGTGGTGGAGCAATTGCAGGCGGTAGTTTAGGTGTCGGTGACGAAGGTGGGACTCTCGGGAGTTTTGGGGAGTTTTGACGTATTAATTACGTGATTAAATAGTTTAATTAATTTTAAGGTCATTATTCTAATTTTTTTATTTTCCTCAAAAATAATCGGATCCAACTTAAATTGGGCCAACCTAAATCAACCAATCCAACCCAAAAGCTTGATCGGTTTGAATTGAATTGAGTTTAAACTAATAATTGGATTGGATTGATTTGTTTTTTTATGTGTTACTTACAAAAATACCTCTAAAATTATAGGTCTTTTGAAAAGTCATATGAAAAATATATTGAAAATAAAAAATATTGTGTAAAGTTAATTGTCACTTTTTTAAGCTAAGTGCCACTTTTTTATTAAAAAATGACGTACAATTAAAAAAATGTCAGAAATTCAAAAAAAGTGACAAACTAAAAAAAAGTGACAAAATTTTTAAAAAGTGACCCTAAAAAAAGTAACATAATACTAATTAAAACCTTGAAATCAGTTCAATAAAGTGACAAACACTTAAAAAAGTGATTTTTTTTACTTATTGGGACGATTTCGAGCTGGATTCACTTACTGAATTTGAGTGCCTCCATGTCACAGCCATATAGTTTGTCACAACTTTAACGGTCCTTCAATCGGAAACTTTTCCTCACACCCCTAAGAGAGAGAAGGGCGCTTTTCTTGTAACGAAGTAACAAATAATAAAAAAAGTAACTGAAAAAAAAGTGACAAACATTTAAAAAAGTGATGTTTGTCACTAAAAAAAGCAACAGAAATTAGAAACAAGAAACGTAACATACAATAAAAAAAGAAATGGAAAAAAAGTTACAGAATTTAAAAAAAAAAAAACAAGTGACAACACTAAAAAGTGACAAAACATAAATCAAAATCTTAAAATTAGTTCAATAAAGTGACATAAATTAAAAAAGTATTAAAAACTCAAAAATGTGAAACACTTAAAAAAAAGTGACAAACACTTTTTATAGTTTCTTTACAATTCCTCCTTTTAATTTATGATATTGATTATTGTTGAGTCTACTGTAGGTTCTTAATATTGAGTGAGAGACTTAAAACAAAAAGAGAGAATAGTTTGTGAGTTCTATGCAAATCATCTATTATTGAACACTTTAAAATGACATTTACATGTTGTCCTTGCATCATCACATCTTCATCTTTAACATCCTTAACAAGACCACCGTTACAAATAAAACAAGCAACAAGTTAAATTCGTCAATCTTCGGTTGCCTGTTCAGTCTTATCTTCTTCGCACTGTTTTGAAGATGTGTCAAGTACTTTTCAGTATGCTGTCTTAAAATGGCCAACAATACCTCAATAGGAACATAAATCTTGTTTTTCCTTTTCAAATAATCCAGCAAATAACAAACAATCCAGAACTGCTTGACCGTGTACTTTAGACGAGATAGAATCCAAAAATCATCTCAATTTAGTTCCAACTTGAACACTGGAAAAATTGGAATCACTTCAGCCCATTTACAGAACGAGATGGAGCAACATGCGTTTGCCTCAATTGTAGCTACCGATGGTCTTAAATATATTGTGACAACCTCAACGACGATGAATCGAGGCTATAGTACAACAGTTGTATCAACAACACCTAATGGAGGCTCACGAAAGTTGCGTGGCTGGAAGCTGTAGCACATGGTAGTTGTCTCAGCGTTTGGGTAATGGATGTGGTTCATGTCGTTAATCACGCATTTGAATGATATAATGTGAATGGAGCATTTTGCAGAACAATTGGTGGCTACTTTTCACATCATCTTGTATATGTGCTTAGCCAAGAAGTCGAATCCATACACACCATCATCATATTTTATAAGAAATCACTCAAAGAAAGCCACAATAGAAGGATTTGACAAATAATAATCCAGTTACAAGTTACATCGAAAGCAGAATTTGACAAATCTTATCTGTTATATAATTTAATCTATAGTCCAATTAAGTTTTCCCAATGCATACCGGTTGCCTTTTTGATGCATAGCAAAATTGAAAAAACTTCATAACTTGTATTAAAGTTCTAGAAATTTTCTAGAATCAAGGTACAACGTCGACAAAAACTTCAACATAACAATGCAAAGCTATAAAATTAATTTGTATTGAAAGAACTACTCAAACTAGTTGGGAAAGTATTGTTTGACAATATGAAACATGCTTTATACCTTTTCCCGTCACTCAACACAACAGTTATCTGTTACCCAAATGATGAGATTCAAAGTTTACCTTCGATTTTTAAGGCTTTGACATTAATTTAAAGATTGTTCAATGTCCCAATGTTTCCCTCATCCGATTTAGAATTTCGAACAGTAGATTCAACTCATTTTCACCATAGATCTGACTATATTAGGGTAAAAAACAACAAATATAGAACACAAATTTGTCCAAAATCACATAGTTACAACTTGAAGCAGAGTAGGTGAATTCGCGGGTGAGGATTCTCTCTTGGAGCTCCGTGGAATAGTGAATCTAATTTGGAATTTGTTATTTTGAGAGTTCAGAACGTATTAATTACGTAACTAAATGTTTTAATTAGTTAGCCGGGTATTATTCAAATGGCTTAATTTTGAAGGGTAGTGGGCCTAATTTCTCTCTTTTTATCCACCCGAGTAACCAAACATTCTTGTATCGAAGTTACCAAACACCCCAGAAATGGAAACCCTGGATTTTCCCTCCATATTATTCTTTCCACTCCAACACAAAGAATTGAAGAAATCAAACATCTCTGCCATGGCTGGTCTTTTTAATCACATTTCCAAACCCCAAAACTATAAGACCACAACACCTGTGTGTATTTATGCATACAGGTTAAAAATGTTTTCTTTAGCTACTTATAAATTTTCTATTACTGGGTTTTTAAGTATATGGTTCAAATTTTAGTTTCCTTACATGTTTCATGCTTTCAGTTAAATTTTAGTGTTGTCACTGAATATATTTTAATTTTTAACTGCTATATTTTACAGGGATTAAGCTAAAAAATGTTTTTATTTTTTTTCATATGTTGTGGTTTTTATTACTAATCTTTTGTGGTCTCTGGTCCTTAGAGTATGCTTATTTTGTGCATATTATTGATGAGAATCTGGGCAAAACATTACTGAAGATGCATAGTTATTTTTCTACTTCGGAAAACACAATGATCAAAACAGAATCTAAAGAATTAAAATTTTAAAACTGAATGATTTCACGATTTATATTTCCACGAAAGGGAAAAAAGGGATTCACGACATTTGAGTGACTAGGGTTGCTTTTGAGGGTAATCCATTTTTGCCAGTAATGGAGATAGGATATTATTACAAGAAAGGCTTGCTTCATGCGAGGCCTTCATTAAGCTTATGCTTTGGATGCCATTTGCTGAGGCTTATGTTTCTGAATCTCCAACTCAATGTGGCACATGACTCAAGGAATTAGCTAAGGTGTGTGCTCATTTATCTTGCTGTTATGAGCTTTTTATAATTAGCCTCAACTTTTTGGATTTACTTCTTCATAGCCTAGAAGGTTTTATAGGTTCTTTTGGGCTATGTTAAATGCATCCTACCCCCAAAAGCTTGAAAAACAGAAATGAAGAAATGGAAAAGTGGATAACTGAAGCAGGGCCAGCCTCGACCTGAAGTGCAAAACCCCTATTCCTAGTGAAGTTATAATCTTTTATCTGTAAATTGCCCGTGATAGGACGCCTGCAATACTATTTTCGTTTTTGTATTTAATTTTCTTGCTGCTTCAATATTTTCTTGCTTTAGTCACTGCATTTTGTTGTCTTGTGGACTTATATTTTTTTAAACTTAAAACTAGTAAGTTTCTTGAGTGGTTGGTAATTATTTCATATGTATTCGACTTCTAGATACAGTTGTGGATTGACGGTCTTGCTATCCGATCACTACTTTGTTAATTTATTGTTTGCTACTTTTTATTATCCATTTTATAACTCTAGTTGCAAATTAGACTTTTAATTTTGATGAAGTGTTTATCATGAATATTTTAGATATGCTTTTGTACTTTGTATTTTATTGGTTTATGCTGAGGCTTATGCCTTGCCTCACAGAGGCATAACCCCCCAATACCCGATTTAACTTTTTTAAAAATCTTGTACGTATATACAATTTCACCTAATGGTAGGAAAATTTCAGCCTGTAGAAAGAATCCAATAGTTCAGATATAAATAGGAAATATTCAATTATGCAAGGGTACTGATTCATTTGTGAATCATATGTTCAAATTGATGCTATAATTCAAAGTCCTTTTTTCCCTGAGGCTGCATTTGGCAGCTGTGAATTGGGGTCTCGAAAATGGAAATAAAATTCCTTTCAAATTCGACTTGAGTTTTCACTGTTTACACCCTAAGGCCCCCATTTTATACTATCAAATATAGCACGAGTTTTGATGTCAGCTATGCATTGGCATTGATAGTCGAATGGAGAATTTATTTGGCCTATCTTAGGAATTGGGAGCAAGGAGCAATTTACGGATGAACAAGTCCCTATCTCATTATTGAACACATTATCTTATTTAACAATAGGAAGCATTTGATAGTATGAAATTTTTACCATAAGTAGTTTTGTAAATCCCACATGCATATTTTTCTTGTAGTGAGAAATGTTGTCACCACTGTTGAAGCTGTTGCTGGATTTGAGGAGATGGTTTCTGGTACGCAACGTAAATATTACATGTTAGGTGGGAAAGGAGGTGTTGGAAAAACAAGTTGTGCTGCATCTCTTGCTGTAAAATTTGTGACCCATGGTCACCCCAGTATTGTGGTTTCTACTGACCCAGCTCACTCATTGAGTGATTCATTTGATCAGGTAAGAATTATATATCTGTTGAATACGTTTTAACTGAGAAACTCAATGTTAGAGTTCTATTGAGTAAGAAAATGCAATTTTAATTTATCTGTTACCCCCACAGGATTTGTCTGGAGGGATGCTTGTTCCTGTTCAAGGTGTGGAATCTCCATTATTTGCACTTGAGGTTCGCCATTTCTGAACTGTCGTAATGTCCTATACCTACATATTTGATGCATGAGGTAACATGATAATGAAACTATGTAGGTGAACCCTGAGAAAGCAAGGGATGAATTACGTTCTGAAAGTCAAAAACATGGCGGTGGTATGAAAAATATAATGGACAGCATGGGTCTTGGAATGCTTGCTGACCAGGTGCGGACATGTCTTTTTTCAACTTCGACCAACAAAAAACTTGTTTACCCTCAACTTAATTACTGTTAAGATTTTTAAGGTTAGCCTAGCATCCTCACTCTTTTTCACCGTCCAACTTTGCTCTTGAGTTAGCTATTCGATCTTGAAAATTTGAACTTTTTCTATTTCAGTTTGCACACACTAGATATATTTATCGGCTATTGTGATTTACGATTTCTCACGGTTATTGAATTTTGTTTTGTTTTGTGCTTGATGTCCCTGAAAGTAAATAAGTGTGAAATTTGTGAATATAATCACTTGTCGGTCATAGCTGCAACTATCAAACTGTTAATTTACACTTTTTTCTTTAAAGTGACATACACATTTAAAACTCTTGACACGTGCATCAAAGTTGTTACACTATTGCTTTTCGAACAGTTGGGAGACTTGAAGCTTGGAGAACTCTTGGACACTCCTCCACCTGGTCTAGACGAAGCAATTGCAATTTCAAAGGCACGTGTCTCAAATTTGTGGTTATTCTCTATATTAGTAATTTCACGATTTGATATTCTAAAATATTTAACCACACAGTGATCTTGCAGGTCATGCAATTCGTGGAGTCACAAGAGTTTAATACATTTAGTCGGATTGTTTTTGATACGGCTCCTACAGTAAGTAATCATGCACACATACAGATTGTTTCACTGGTGGTTTCAAATGCGTTACATATTGTCTTTTACAGGGGCACACGCTACGACTTTTGTCATTGCCAGACTTCTTAGATGCATCAATAGGCAAGATGATGAAGGTACTTTTGCAGTTGCATACTCAAAGAGCACCAGGTCCATTTAATACTATTTTATATATTTTCTCAATATTTGTGAGCATAATACTCAGTTTACTGATTTATTATTTTCGAACTACTGCAACAATCCATTCCAAAAGTTTCCTGCAATTTACTGGCATGATTTTCTATGAGTCTGGATTTTCTATACTACACCTTCTGTGCCACATGTTTGTAACACCATCTTTTGTTACGAAATTTAAAAAAATGGTATCCTTTTCTGACATTTTCTGTAGATCTGCCTCCACTGTCAACCACTTGCTTTTCTGAATGAACGTCATTTCTCTTCAATTTTTATGACTGAATTCTTAATGAAAACAAGCTTTTCGATTTTTGGCCTGCGATGCAAAGTGTATCTTCTAAATTAGGACCGAGGCTCATTGTTACATGTATTATACTATCTCCTATTTTCCTACATTTGTTTATCAATTTCTCTTTAATGTATGGTTCATATCAGCTCAAGAAGAGGATAGCTTCAGCGACTTCGGCCATTAAATCTGCTTTTGGAGCAGGAGAATCAGAGGAAAGTGGTGTAAGCATGAAACTTTGATAATCGAGCATGTTTGGCATGCTTTTAAGCAACTCTTTGTATCCAAACATGTTTGGTTGAGTTACTTTTTCCTGAAAGCAACTCTTACCTTAAAGTAACTTACTTATTTTTAACTTTTACCAATTGAGTTTAAAACTTAATTGTGTGCTTTTAATTAAACTTTTATCCTTAGCCAAACATGCTCTAATATTTGGTTTTAGGGTTAAATCCATTGATGGCCACCCAACTTTATACTAAGTGTCAACATGGCAATCCAATTTGATTTTGTTTAATCACGGTCACCCAACTTTATACTTAGTGTCATCATGACCATTCAATTCGATTTTATTTCACCGTGACCACCCAATTTTATATAAAGTTTTATCATGACCACTTAACTTATTTTCACAAATTTCATTAATTTAAAAGGGGTAAAATGGTAACTTTGCATTATATATATAAAATAAATTTTTGAAAAACAAAAATATTTTTTTGAAAAATGTTTTTTTTAAATAAGTTTTTTATTTTATTTAATTTTTCTAAGTAATGTTTTTTTAATATAAGTTTTTATTTTATTTTTCTAAGTAACGTTTTTTTTTTAAAAAACGTTTTTTTTGGAAATAAGTTTTTATTTTATTTTTTTGAGTAATGTTTTTTTAAAATAAGTTTTTATTATTTTTTATTTTTTTAAGTAACGTTTAGTGAAAATGGTGAAAAGAAGTTGATTGGCCATAGTGAAACGTTATATGAAATTGGGTGGCCATGGTGAAATAAAATCAAATTAGACGTCCATGGTGACACTAAATATAATATTGGGTGGTCAAGATGAAATGAAATAAAATTGGATGACCATTGGTGAATTTATTCCTTTGGTTTTAACAAAATACCAACAATACTCATTTATTTTCCCTTCACTATTTGTAGAGTGACAATCTGGAGCAACTAAGGGAAAGAATGGCAAAAGTGCGAGATCTTTTTCACGACTCAGAGACCATGGAGTTTGTGATAGTAACAATACCCACTGTAACTGCCGGTGCTTTTTTTCACAATTTTTAAACTTTTCTGGAGTGGGTTTTTTTAGATGATTAAGATAGCTTGAAGCCTGAAGGCTTTACTTAGCACTATCTTACAACTTCATAGCAATTTTTTTATTTATTTTTATTTGTATGTAGATTCTTTTTTTGTTAGATAAGTTTTGTGGTTATAATTTAATATTTCTAAAATATAAAATTTTTCTGTTGTCAATATTTTTCTTAACTGGCTCCTCTGGATGCCTAAATTTATCTCAATAACATATTCTTCCCCTCTCTACTGGGTGTTTCATTCAAAAGTGAGTGAAAAACAAGTCGAGAAATAATCAGAAGCTTGAGGACAAAAATTTCTTTGTGGTAGAATCGTAGTGCTCCATGTAGATGGAATCATATCATGAAGGTATTTTGAAGGTTATTAATTCATCTTCTCATTTTGTCTGTTCAGTGTGCGGTGTGCTCTAATAGAATCTGAAATAGAAGTTGAAATATGGAATCGATTCTTCTGTTTATCCGATTCACTAACTCTTTTTGGTATGATATTGTTACAAGGTTATGGCACTTAGTGAATCTTCAAGGCTTTGTGCATCCTTGAGGAAGGAAAATGTTCCTGTACGAAAACTCATCGTTAATTAAGTGCTACCAGAGTCTGCATCAGACTGCAAATTTTGTTCAATGAAACGGAAGGTAACATGTGAATTGATCATTATTTTTTTTATCTAAGAAATGCTGCCTCAGGATATTTATAATTATACTTGCAATGGTACAATTTATGCTTTAATTATGGATTTGACTGATTAATATACTGAAATCAACTCATCAATGTAAAGAATTTGTGGTATGATTTCACTCTTCGCAAGCCCATTTTCTGGTACCATGGATTACCCCAATTTTTTTGGGGAATATGTATTCTAATTACCCGAAATTTCTTATTCTAATTTTATTTACTATTTGGGCTCCATTTTTTCTACTGGATTAAAAACTACCGGATTAAAAAATATACACGAGGGCAAAAGGATGGTCCAAGACCTTCATTAGTTTCTTATTTTAGATTGAGAGATGAGAATTGAAGGAGAAGCTGTGATCTTTGCTTGTTCACGACTCTCTGACGAAGGATTTCAGGCCTAATCGCTGCTATTTCTGTCCATAAGAATGTAAAGCTGATTATTTGTTTCGAATTGTAAGACGCCTCATTTCTGATAGGAATAGTTTAAAAGATAACACCACAATTTTGGTAATGTCAAGCTCCATTTCAATGGGATAGATACCAATTTGATTGGCTTTTGACTTAGTTTATGAATTCTGAACTAAGAATAATTTGGTTTTGTATTGGTCCAATAAGATACAAATTATGTCCAACTACATTTATAATCCTCCCTCCTTATCTTTTGTCATTATATTCATAAAGAGAGTTAGGTAATATGGAAGGAGTTCTTGTTCTAACTACTGTTTTCTTAAATCTTCTTAAATCAATAAATTGTCTAGAGACTTGCTGTCCAATGCACTAGTTCGAAAGATATTTCTGAGCAGAACCTCCAAGCTAATATTTGCTATTCAATATCTTGATGGCGAGTTTGTAGATTTATTGGCACAATGAATGGACTAAATTAATTGGGTATTCTTCAAACCTCCTGGGAAAAATTATATAAAATCAAAAAGTAAAAATAGGCCACATTATTTAATTATCTTAAAATGCTATGTCATACGTGGTTCTGGATAGCGGAAAATGTGGCTATGTTTTTATGTTAGGGGAAGTTAATTAGAGTAATATAAATGAAGAAGTTAACATTCTTCAATGCTTTGCAGCATCTAATTTTTCTCTTCACGGTTAAGATGGAAAAATCTGTGGCTTAGCTGAAATGTTCACCCGTTTTTCAGTCACGGAATTTCTCTTTTGTACGTATATGGAAATCAACTAGGAAGGGATATTTTGATAATAACTGGTCAATAACAATGAAATAGATTGGATTATCACATTGACCACATAACGTAGAGTCACCGCTGGATGCTTAGTTTATGGTAAGACAAATCGGTAAATCATGCTTTCTTCAGAAATTTAAGTGGAACCAAAGGTACCCTGACTCATTGGTGTGCCTACCATAAACAGTTTGAGACTCTAATTATAATGCAAGTCCTTGTTACTGGACATGATAATGCTCTGAACATGCACATATATTTAATACTGAAGAGTCTTGTCATCCAACGTAATTGAACTTTTGGCTGTTAGTCTTTATTTATT
Source organism: Fraxinus cuspidata (assembly GCA_903798385.1). NCBI lineage: Eukaryota > Viridiplantae > Streptophyta > Magnoliopsida > Lamiales > Oleaceae > Fraxinus > Fraxinus cuspidata. The sequence continues at coordinate 10,611 of CAIGRP010119520.1, forward strand.
CTTTCAGTTCCATGTCTCCAAAGGCAAGATTTTATATTATGCTTCAGAAAAATCTGACATTCAAATTTGAGCATAAACAGAAAAAGAAAAAATTGATTTTGATCTCTACTCCGATGTCCTAAAGCTTCTCATTTGATTTTCATATGTTGCAGGATCAGATGCGTGCTCTAGACATGATCAAGAAAGATTCAGAATTAGCCACATTGACAATAGTCCATTCACCTCTGTTTGATGTAGAGATAAGGGGTGTTCCAGCACTCAAGTTTATGGGGGATATAGTTTGGAGATGAAGCTTACATAACTGACAAACTAGGTAACGGTATGTCCTCCCTCTGAACTAAGACTCCCGTGTTCCAGCTTTATAACCATAATTTAGTGCATGTTTGCTAAGATTAAAAAGTTTACTTATAAGGAAATAAGTTTTAAACAACAATTTCTTTTTTTGTCGGTGAAAGTTGAAAATAAGTTAATCTGACATTGTGGTACAAGTTACTGTCATAGTAAGTATTTTTTTTCCTGAGAGTAAGAAAAAGTTTTTCAAACGTGTATGCTATAAAAACATTTATTTTTTTCTTTTTAAGCTTAGTCAAACATGCTCTTTCTAATCGTTCCTATTATGAAAACATGCTTGTTTCCTCATGGCATGTTTGATAAGTTGGATTAAACATCTCTAGATAGTCTTAAATGAAAAAAAGAAGTTAAACTCTTGACTGTTGTGGTTTATGGTGTTGAGTACGATCTAATTCTATGTACAAAATAGGCACTAAAGTTCAGTGAAATAGGAAAAGAAAATAAAATGATTTGAGGGGTGCGTTGAAATTCTTCTACCACTCGACTAAAAACTAGACGATGACCTTCTACTGGAACTTCATCAATAGAAGAATAAAACTTATCATATTAGCCTACTGATCAGTTTCCTTCCCAATAGCAATGCGGGAAATAGAAATAGAAATCAGCTAAGTTTATGTTCCTGAAAGTGTAAGCAATGCGTGATTTAGTACACAATATCATGTTCAGGGCATTATTTAGTGTTGGCTGCATATTATTACCCCTTACTGTTTGGTCTCTTTGCATTTCAGGAACATGTTTACTGATAGGAAAGTAGAAACTGGTGTGTGCGGAAACCTCCCTTCCTTCTCGAAAGAATGTGCTCGAGCCTCTGCTTGCATGTGCATGTGGACACGTGTGCACCGGGATAGAGATATTGAAGCCACTAATAATATCTTTGTTATGTTTTGAAAGACAGATGATACGTTACTATGGAAGAGAAATTTGACTTGAAAATATCAGCTGAGATTTTGTCTTGTATTATCAACTTATAACAGTCGGGCTTTAGTTTCCACCTTGTTCGTGTGGGCTTGTAGAACCTAAAGCTGCCGAGGTAGAAGAATTTTTTGAGTTGCTAATGTTGAATATGTAGAAAGAAAAATCACACTGCGATAAAATGTATTCGATAGAGGTTCAATCACCCTCGATGAGGCTGACAATTCCTGCAAGCTCCCACCGTTTACGTACCAAATGATATATTTGGTAGGTAGTATTGGAGAGGATTAAACAATTTAACTTTTGAATTTTAGCATCGTTTTACTTAACTAATATTGTTTAGTACAACATACTAAACTTCTTACAAGAGTTGCCCTCTTGAGAGCTCAGTAGTGCGCTGTGCACACGATCAATTTCGCAAATTTCAAGACCTACACGTTAAATTACCTTGTCTAGAAATTCAAGTGTTGCATAGGGAACAAATTTATTTATTTATTGGATTCACCTCTTAACGTGTGTTTGTTACTTAATAATTTTTTTTTTTATGAATTCGAACTTTCTTCCCGCGTTCACTGTATATCTTTCTTCCGTCTAAATGGATATCATGAATCTTAATCTTCCATGATATATCAACTTTTTATCCTTGTAGAAGCAACACATCAATCAAACCAAAATGAGCAAACAAAACTCTAGTCCTTGCTACTTGGACACAAACTATAGGTTTATTTATTTTCGAGAATAAATCCACTTCCATCATTCAATTCTTCTCCCTTTCTAGAAGAAAATGAACAAAATTTGATGCACATTAAAATAGAAAAAATGCATTTTTTTGGTGATGTGATGGTGAATATGTGATTGAGAAAAAAGAAAAAGTTATTGATGTGATGAAAAATTTTATTTTATTGAAAAATATGTGGTTGAAAATGAGTAAAAAAATGATAATGAAAATTATAACGTGACTCAAACAGAGCTAAGCCCATGTTTGAAAATTTGAATGAGATTTTGCATTTTACAACAGTAGACTCCCGACTTTCACGATGATACTTTCCTTCACATGTAAGAGCATTTAGGATGGTGAAAAAGTAGTTGAAAATGATATGGTCCAAAATACCCCAATACCTCATCCCCTATTTACCAAAATGACCGTCTCAATATCATGAACTTGGGATAAGCGTTACACATAAAAGTTGCATAATTGGCAAATGGCGGCCCCTTACCCCACAATAGGGAGCCGCCTTTTGCAGGGGCGGACCCAGGAAATTTTTCCAATGCGGGCGGTATTAGTAAAAGTAAAAAATAAAAAAAACATTATAACGCAAGCATTATATTAAAATGAAATACATTACAATTGTTCTTTACGAGTTTTCATACTTTGATATCTTTGTACAATCTCCTCATTATCAATCTTTAAGAATATATCTTTCTTCACATAAACAATAAGACTATCATTCATCCACTCATCTCCAATTCGATTGCGCAATCTATCATTTACTATGTTGATATTTGAAAATACTCTCTCTACCGTAGCAGTAGCAACCGGAAGAATTAGTGCCCAAGTCAAAAGCTTGTAAACTATTGGATATGATCTGCTCGTACTTGTCAAAACTAACTTCCGTGCGAGAGCACTTAGACCATGTAATTC
>CAIGRP010119523.1:0-12102 GCA_903798385.1 Fraxinus cuspidata
TCAAATGCCTACAATTAATAAAGAAATCATTCATAAATAAAAATTGTTGACGTTGAAAAGTGTATGGACCAATTCGAGTCAACTTTGAGTGTAAATAAGGATTTTTATTGATAATCACTTACAAACTATAAGAGTTTTTATCAAATGAGATATTTGAAATATGAGTCAGTATCTTTCATATTCATGTCCTGTCAACAACAGTATCGAGATGAGAAAGTACATTAATTGGTTGCTGAGGTCGACTCCATCAGGCTATCATGAAGCCATCCTTTAGATGGGTCCCCAACAATTAATGAACTGTTAGAGAACAAAGCAATATCATATGAATGGTGGAATAGGTGGGCGCTAACGTAAGTCTTTAATGTAATTAATTGATTGGATGTTTTGATAGAGTGTAAGGAATTTACAATAACTATGTTCTCTCAAACCACGATGGTCAAAAGTTCGAGGTGAACTTACGGATCTGACCTTAATTTAGTATAAGATGAGTGTACTTAACAAACGGACTTAATTAGGTCATGGGTCGGATGACAACATTTACCCCCAGGTCCGTCATTGCTTAGGTGATGGATTGACCTTTGACATGGTTGGCTCGCTTTTCCATATTCACCATTATTACATTAACAACTGGATTGGACAGGTGTCACATTCTGATTTGATGAGTCGTCACGCATCTTCAGTAACTTCTTTTGGAAGCTTTGATCAAAATGACGCCATTTTGAAATGGTAAAATCTGGTCATTTGTTTTTCCTCTATTTTATCATCCAATGGTCCAGATTGCGCCCTTTCATCTCCTCTATCTTTAAATATGACATTACCTTTCACTTTCACACTTTTTGCTCTCCATTTTTCTTTCAAAGAAGCAAAAGTTTTCTTCAGATTTTTATTAAGTTTTATTTATTTTCTGAGTGAGGTTGTCCATTCCCAGGTATTCTCCTTAACAGAAAATACCTTTCTTTTTATTGCATTTTCACCTCAATCACTTGCATGAGTTCGGACGAATCTAGGGTTCATTCATGGGGTAACCAACAGGAAGAAGTAATATCCTCCTCATCCATATCTTCTGCGAGTTCGACCTGTCAAGAGATATTGACTCCAGTCCCAATCTCTACAATTTACCCAAAAAATTTAGGTCATCTTAAAAATATGGAACAGAACGTTGGGGGGGAAGAGGTCGGGTCTCATGAGGGGAATGAGGGAAGTTCGTAGGAGTAGGGATCCGATTCGTATAGATCAATGGTGATGGAGGACATGCTAGCGAACTTAAGGGCAAAATATAGTATTCCCAACTCAATAGAATTGATAATTCCACCTCTTTTGATCGAGGTAACGCTCCATCCGTAGAATGTGTGGCTTTAAATTCAGCCATACTGAATGTTGTGTTAAGAGTTCACTTTCCTAGAATTATCCGTAGGTTTCTTTGTTCTCGGTAGCTCTTACCCAGTTATGCCCCAATGGTTGGAGAACACTTGTTACCACTTTAATTCTGTGGAGTAAGTTAGGTCATCTTAAGCTGAGTGTATCACAATTTAATTCTCTCTTCACCTTTAAAGAGGATGGAAAGAACACTGGCTGGTGGTATGCTAGTGTTAGGCCTCGGACAGGTGGTTCTTTAGTATTAGATTATCCATCCTCAATAAAGATATGGAAAGATGAGTTCTTTTTGTTTTAGGAGAGTGGTAGTTCTACCCTGCCGAGGTGAATAGGGAGGACACAGATCCTACTCTCTATTACCCACTTTGTAAGTGAACATAACCTTTATATTTCTCTTCACTTGCTTTATAAGCGCATTCTTAATTTATTTGACTTTACCTGCAAACTACAAGAAGGCGACTTTGACATTGGCAATCCAAAAGTTAGATGACGTTATAAGAACTCTTTCAAAGAAGCAGAGGTCTTGGAAGTTCATAATTTCTGATTTCAACCTCTTTTAAGTGGGGTTGTTCCAATCTCTTCCTCCCACCTCGACTTCGGCTAGGGCATCTACTTCTATCCCAACTTTTTAGTATCTCAACTAGTATTTCAGTTAGTATTTGCTTTAAGTATAGTACTAACATATATCCGTTGTTTCTTTTATTTCAGATCAGGATCAAGAGATCTTGGGATACAAAGCAGCAAAAGCAGCAACTGCCAAAGGCAAAAAGAGGGTTGCTCTTGCCGAAGTGACGAGCCTACCTCAGGAGGTTGAGCGAGCTAAGGAAGTTGAGATTGAGCAGAAGGCTCAACCTTTAAAGCGTCGCCGTTTTGACGAAACACTGGCAAAATCCACTCCGATGGCTTTAGCTCCTAAGAGGTCTTCTCATGAAATCCCTCCCCAAAAGTCGATCTCGACTCCACCTTCTATCCTCATAATAGCCGAACCAAATCCTCAAGGTCGTAGGAAAAATGTCCAAATTTGCAAAGACCAAAGGTTGACAATTTGGTGGGCCACCGACCAGATATATTCCTAGATGTTTTGAGAGCTCCATCCCCATCTAGGGAATCCATAGTAGCACTCCCATCTTATCTCAGAGGATCTACCAACCTTATTATTAGGAGCTGGAATGAGAGATAAGGACAATTTTTAGCCGAGATGCATGTAGGCGAGGCAATCGTCTCAGCTCAGCTCCATGGCCACAAATCCATTTTGTATATGATGTCTGTAGCTAATAAGGTAATTCACCCTAGCTCAGTTAACTTTGAAATTTCTTCCTTTCATTTTATAACTCACACTACTTTTCTTTTCTCAAGTAAAAGTTGAGCTAGATAAAATGCTTGAGGTAACAAAAAAAAAAAACAATCCTTAAGCTTATTCGAAAATATGGAGGCTGAGAGGGCGAAATTTGTAGAAAATGAGAAAGATTATGAAGATTGCCTTAACAAGATGGGGATAGAGTTGAAGGCAAAACCAGCCTCGGAGTCGAGGTACATGGAATATAACAAGGCCTTGCAGATTTGGAGGGAGAAGCTACTCAATGAGCAGCCAATGAGAAAAAGAGAGTTGAAAAGGAGAAGATACGAGCTAACGAGGAGCGAACTCGAGCCGATGAAGCTGTAATAAAGGCTGAAGAGGCTACTAAGAAGGCTAAGGAAGCTAAACTTAAAGTTTCTAACGCACTGGATGTTTGGAGAGCCTCTCTTGAGTTTGACGCTCTAGCTTAGGACGCCTACATAGTGGCCTTAGAAGAGCTTGTGAAGTACATTTGTAGGGAGATGCCTAATTTTGATATGGCATGCCTAGTGGAAACTTTGGAGGAACAAAAGAAAGAGCTCAAAAAACTATCTAAAGCAGCTGGAGTTTGCATTAACCATGCCAATAAAGACCTTGAAGATGATCCAAACCTTCTCAAAATCCACATCTTCTCTAAGAGATTTTGATATGGCATGCCTAGTAGAATCTTTGGAGGAACAAAAGAAAGAGCTCAAAAAACTATCTGAAGCAGCTGGAGTTTGCATTAACCATGCTAATAAAGACCTTGAAGATGATCCCAACCTTCTCAAAATCCACATCTTCTCTAAGATTTACTTAATGTTTTTTGTCTAACACTGTTGAACGAATGATGTCTAAGTTCTTATTTTATTTTATTAATGAATGAATGTTAGTTCATTTTTTATTTTGCGTACAATGTTGTTTACTTTTACAATAGAAATTTGTCTAAGTGTTGTAGCATATGCAACCTTAGTTCGCCTTGCTAATGATTCAAGGCTTTTATAATTTTCTTAAGATGAAATTTATCTAAGTGTTGCAGCACATGAAACCTTAGCTCAGTTTGCTAACGATTCAAGGCTTTTATAATTTCCTTAAGAGGAAATTTATCTAAGTGGTGCATCACATGCAACATTAGCTCAGCTTGCTAACGAGCAAGTCTTTTATACATGCAAGCTTAGCTCGGCTTGCTAACGAGCACAGCTTTTATAATTTCCTTAAGAGGAAATTTATCTATATGTTACAGCATATGCAAGCTTAGTTCATCTTGCTAAAGATTGAAGGCTTTTATAATTTCCTTAAGAGAAAATTTATCTAAGTGTTGCAACACATGAAACCTTAGCTCGGCTTGCAAACGAGCAAAGTTTTTATAGTTTCCTTAAGAAAAAAGTTATCTTAGCTTGATTAGCTAATAAACAATACTTCTGCTATTTTTCATATAAAACACACGCTTTTATTATAGATTTGCAGTACAAAATACATTCACTTCCTACTGGTAATACTTCTTAAGTTTTTCTGCATTCCAAAGGTATAGTAGAGGTTGTAATCCATACCTTCCAGCTTGTAGGCTCCCTTGAGTAGTACTCTAGTTACTTTGTAGGGACCTTCTCAATTAGGTCCTAACAATTTGAAGCTAGATTCTCTAGTGGCAAGGAAACTTTTCCTTAGCACCAGTGTACTAACCTCAAATACCTGTTTCCTGACCTTCGATTGCAGTATTTTGCATTGCGTTGTTTATATACTGCATTCCTAATTTCAGCCTCATTCCTCCTTGCCTCTATTCGGTCCAAATCTCCATGCAAATCTTTCTCAGTCTCATCCTCTTTGTACATTGTTGTTTGAATGGGATCACAGCTTTTACCCCAAAATCTAGAGAGAAGTGGATTTTCCTAGTGCTATTCATAGGCATAGTATGATAAGACCATAGTACACTTGGGAGTTCCTCAGTCCATCATCTTGCCTTTAGTGTATGCTTGATGACCTTATTATTGCTTCAACTTGATCATTAGCTTGAGGATGGTTTAGCGCGGAGAAATAATTCTTTATGCCAAGTCCTTTACAAAAGTTTACGAAGCGAGTACTATCAAATTGCTTCACACTATCTGTTACGATGGAATGAGGTATTCCAAACTTACACACAATGGACTTCCAGATGAAATCAGTGATCTTTTGTTTGGTGATCTTAGCAAGTGGTTTAGCCTCTACCCACTTAGTAAAGTAATCAACTATAACAATCATGAACTTCGATCCACCCTTTTTGAGGGGCATGAGACCAATTAAATCAACCTCACATTTGGAGAATGGCCTAGGAGCCAATACAAAGTTCAGCTCTTTTGGTGGAAGCTTGATGTTGGGAACGAAGCATTGACATTTACACATCTTCTCACAAATTCTAATGTATCCCGTTGCATATTAGGCCAAAAAATATCCTTAACGTGTGATTTTATGACCCAACGATTGTCCTCTGAAAGATTTTCACATACTCTTTCATGTATTTCTTGTAAAGCATAAAGTGCTTCTTCTTCATTCAAACATCCTAATTTTAGTATTGAATATTCCCAATTGTAGAGCATATCGTCATTTAATGTGTACCTTGCTGACCTCATCTAGAGTCTTCTTGCTTCAATGGGATCTTCAGGATGTACCCATGTCCTTAGATTGTCCTTAGATAGGAACTAATTTCAACCATCCATGTATGATTGTGACCAATCATCATGGAGACAGCTTTTAGTCTTTCAATAGCAGGATAGGTAAACTTTCTTACATGAATGCTATCAAACTTTTATGTTCCTTTACTTGTAGCTAGTCGAGCTAAAGCGACAGTATGACCATTCTGAGTTCGGGGAATTTGTTTGACAAAAATAGTTCGAAAATTATCGAGTTCTTGCTTAACAATTTGAAGATAGCTGTTCATATTTCTTCTTTAGTTTGGTAGGCCTCTTTTATTTGATTGACCACCAATTGCGAGTCACTGTGGACTACTAAATGAGAAATTTTCATCCCTTTTACCGTCCTTACCCCAGCTATTAGCGCTTCTTATCCAACTTCATTGTTGGAAGCCTTGAAGTCAAATGATAAGGTTTCATAGAATAACTGGTGATTTGGACTAACCAAAACTACTCATGCCCCTGACCGAATTTCAGTTGAGGATCCATCTACAAAAAACTCCCATGGAGTGTCAAGAGGGAGTAATTCTAGTCATTTCAAACTGAACTCCACAACAAAATCAGCAAGTGCTTGACCTTTTATAGAGGTACGATGTTTGTATCTTATGTCGAATTGTCTGAGCTCCACTGTCCACTTGACCATCCGTCATGAAGTATCAGGCTTTTGTAATGGATAGTTAGTTAAGATCTCAATAGGATGCTCCAGAAAGAACAGTCTCAACTTCCTTGTAGCCATAACAACGGCATTGGTCAATTTCTCTAAAAGAGAGTAACAGAGCTTAGTTTCATAGAGGGCTTTACTAATATAGTAAACAAGATGATGTATTATTTCTTCTTCCCAAGCTAAGACACCGCTAATAGCATGTTCAGACACTACAAGATATAAGATCAACACTTCACCTACTCTTGGTTTTGACAACATTGGTGGATGTGCCAATTGTTGTTTTAGCTCCTCAAAGGCGAGTTGGCATTCAATGGTCCATTCAAAATTCTTCCTTTCTCGTAGGACATTGAAGAATGGTTTACATCGATCAATTGATTTTAACATGAAGAGACTGAGAGAAGTTATTCGCCTAGTCAAGCTTTGAACCTCTTTAGGTTTTGTTGGGGCTTGCATTTCAATGATGGCCCATATTTTTTTTGGATTGGCCTCGATTCCTCGACAATTTACAAGATAACCTAAGAATTTCTAGAGCTCACACCAAAAGCGCATTTGTGCGGATTTAGCTTCATCCTACACTTTCTCAAGATTCTAAACATGTCGGCAAGATGTTGATGATCTCTAGCTTCAGCAATCTTAACTAGCATGTCATCAACATAGACTTCCATGGTTTTACCAATTTGTTTGGCAAACATAGAATTGACCAAACGTTGATAACTGGCTTCGATATTTTTTAAGCCTAAAGGCATCATATTGTAACAATAAAGACCTTGGTCAGTAATGAATGTGGTATGTTCCTGGTCCGGCTCATACATAGGGATTTGGTTATACCTTGAGTATGAATCCATGAAGCTAAGCAACTCATGTCCTGCCGTTGCATCGACCATCTGATCTATCCTGGGTAAATGAAAACTATCCTTAGGACATGCTTTATTGAGGTCAGTGAAATCTATGCACATCCTTTATTCTCCATTACTTTTCTTCACAAGAACCAAGTTAGCAACCCATTTAGGATATTTTACTTCACGAATGAACCCATTGCGAAGTAACTTTTGTACTTCGTGATTCATGGCATCGTGCCTTTCTAGATTTAGAGAATGACGTCGCTGCCACTTAGGTCACACCAAAGGGTTGATACCTAGCCTATAACAAGTAACTCTAGAATCGATCCCTTCCATATCTGTGGAATTCCAATCAAAAACATTAAGATTCGGCTGGAGAAACTCTATTATCTAACCTTGTATGGATGGCCGAAGTTCATGGCCTATTCTAAGGTCCTATGGTGGATCACCTGGTCCGAACACCACTTTGTCTCCACAGGTTCTCCCTTTTTGACCCTTAGACATGGGTCTAATGAGTTAAGGTCAGATTCAATTAGATATATCATATGAACTCCTAAGGGAATGTATGCATCTTTCCTTGCTGGGTAAATCTTCACCTGGCATTTCTCAGCAATGTCCCTATTTTCTGTAACTTGACTTATACCATAGGTCGTAGGAAATTTGAACAAGTAGTGGTACATAGACACAATTTCCCTAAGATTGAATAGCAATGGCTACTCCATGATGGCATCATAAGGTGAATTGGAATCAAATACCACGAACTCAACGTTCAACTTAGTTTGGCGTGGAGCTTCACCAACTTCAACAAAGAGCTTAATTAACCATTTTGCTTGGGTGAGGGCTCCATTAAGTCCTAAAATTACGTTTGGGTACGCCCTATAGAAAATTTAATTGGAATACCCATCCATTCCAGTGTGTTGGTATAAAGTATGTTGCGAGAACTCCATGTATCTACTAAAATCTTGGGAATGATGACTCCTAATATGGGTATTGAAACCACCAGGATTCCAAGATAAGGATATAGGTCTGCCTCCTTGTCATCGAACGAAATATGGTCGTCCATTATATTTCTGTGGTGTTTCTCAATAATACCGATCTCAGAGAGGTCGGCTACTGTAGGTCTCTTTAGTCTCACCTCCCTTGTTAGATCATTTTGCTGGTTCTTGAACATGTGGATATGAGGACTAGGTAAATCAACGTTACAAGCTCTAACAATAGTTTGATTTCCACGGACTATGCTAACTCCGTCCGGAGTGAATGCAGTAATGATATATTGAAGTTGCGGCCTGTAATTCGTACAATATGGGTCTCTCTAATATAGCGTTATAATTGGAAAGCAAGACAACAACCACAAAATTCGCTAAAATTCTTCTTTGACAAGGGACCTCACCCAGTTTTATAATCAAAATAATTTAACATCGGGCTTCAATTGTGTAATACCCGAACTTCACTTCACGTTAGGCCAACATGATTCATGCTATTTATAATATCATTTGCATCAATTTTCTTAATTGCTTTTTCTTAAAATGATGTATTTGATTATTAAGGTTTTAAGACCTTAGTATGGTGTTAGCCCTTTACTCCTCGACCTAGGTGGTGAATTTTAGGATGAGCTAGGGTAGAGGAAAAGATTAATCTGGATGTTGGAGATTGACTTGCTAAGCAATGAGAATATTGAAAAGGCCGGAATTAGTATCGACAAAGTTGCAAGTTCTCCATTCGATTGATCAAAGTATACTTAAACCCTAGATAGGTGATTGACACATTTGGGACACGAGGCATAAAGTAACATGATCACAATGCAATAAGATANTTGGAGATTGACTTGCTAAGCAATGAGAATATTGAAAAGGCCGGAATTAGTATCGACAAAGTTGCAAGTTCTCCATTCGATTGATCAAAGTATACTTAAACCCTAGATAGGTGATTGACACATTTGGGACACGAGGCATAAAGTAACATGATCACAATGCAATAAGATAAGGTTTATATGGCGTCATAAACATTGAGGTGCAAATCGTGAAAATTGGTCAAGAATTGGGTGTCAGTCGGATAGGCAATGAATGAACGATTAAGGAATTAGCTCTATAAAATATTTTAGATTCTTATGGCAAGTAAAGTGGATTGTAAACACATTAAAATGACACATTTGGGACATGAGGCATGAAATAACATGATCACAATGTGATAAGAAAAGGTTTATATGATGTTATAAACATTGAGGTGCAAATCGTGGAAATCGGTCGGGAATTGGGTGTCAATCGGGTAGGTAATGAATGAACGGTTAAGGAATTAGCTCTATAGAATATTTTTGGGATCTTAGGGCAAGTAAAGTGGATTGTAAACACATTAAAATAAGCTAATGTGATTTGTACATGCAATGATAGGTACAAAATCAGATTTAACCCCCAAGAGACCACTTCATGTTTACTACACCTCTTGCCTATTGATTTATCCTGGTAATGGTAAATTCCTTCACCCTTAAGCATTAGCCACGTCTACTACTCCTTTAAGACTTCAAATATGTGGCATATCATCCCTAAATTTCATACAAACCATCCAAGGATTGGTACTAAATCAGAATTTAACTAGAAAAAGACACCTCCTACTTAACGTGTGATGACTTGTCACTTTAACATCAAGTTCCTTCAATCTTAAGGCATCCATCACATCTTCTTACACACACACACACACACACACACAAACACACACATATATATATATAAGTCACATAATGACCCAAATATGAGAAAAGAAAAGTCAAATATGGCTGCATGAAGCCACAACCTGCTTGGACACTCATACTTGGAGATACTAGTCCTTTAATCACCAATTTCTTCATCGTTAAGTCTCAAGCATGACCCCAACCCTTGACACTCTTTATATAACCCCTAAATATGATACTTAACCCCATTATCTACAAGAGTTCAATGTATTTGTATGCTAGCTACCGACATGGCTATTACTAGCGCATCACTTTGGTCCTGTAAAATTCTATACGAATCTTCTTCCGAAAATCCACATTCTGATAATAACATAACGCCAGTATCAGACTTTGTCACCCTACATGGTAATTCTGACGAACGCGTGCATCTTACACTTGTCTGTGCATTACCCTTCTAGATCATTCAATCTACTGATTACCACATATTAACATTCTGATCTCAGCTCGAGGTAGAGAATTTCGAGTTTGGTGAATTGATTGACCTCGTTGAATCGTCCCAGGTTAGTAAGGTTGTTGATTACATGCATGGTTCGTCTCTTCGGGTTTAGCCACAAACTCTTGCAGATAACCTCGTCGAATTAAAGATTCCACATCTTCCTTCAAATGTTTGCAATCATCTGTATTGCATCCTGCTAACCTATAATACCGGAAGTACTTTCCTTGGTTCTTTCCTACTGGATCCTTTTTCTGATGTGGGGGGTCTACAAAACACTTCTTTTTCTCGTGTTTGCAAGAATACTTCTTCCAAGATAGTGTTCGATGGGTGATATTCATGAAACCTTTCCAGAAAAAGCTTAGGAAGATCTATGTCCCTCCTGTCATTCCTCTTTTCATGATTGAACCCTTTATTCATTTTTTTCTCCTTTGTTGGGTTAAGGAATGTGGATTTACCTTGTCTTCCTCTTGATCTGAAGTGGCTTCCTCCACACTTATATGTTTTTCCACTCGATTGAGGAACTCGTGATATGCTCAAGGTCCATCTTTATGTACAGACTATCAAAACCTCGTTCTAGGCCTTAGCCCTAATAGAACTATCATGAGTACAGCATCTTCGGAGATTTTTTCAACCTCCATGGATTATTTGTTGAACCTATTGAGGTAACTATTAAGCAACTCACTCTTACCTTGCTTGACTCTTACCAAACGTTCTTTGGGTGTGATTCATGCTTTGGAACCGATGAACTGAGCTAGGAACGTCGTGGTAAGGTTGTTCCAGTTTCTTATGGACCTCTGAAGGAGCCTTCTAAACCACCTTTGAGTTTTAACTCCCAACTTTAATGGAAAAGCATGACACATAATAGCATCGACTGTTCCTTGCAGCTCCATCCAAGAAGTATACTTGTCTATATGACTAAGGGGTCTTATTTCCCCTCGTACCCAGTCAGTTGTCGTATTTTCAATTTTTCAAGCAAAAGGTTCAATGAGAATATCTTCGTGAAAGGAGAATGGTATTTAGTGAGATACTCTTCCATGCTTCTATTGTTTTTGGCTTACGAATCAGCAATGCTTTTTTTCAAGGCTTCCATTTTAGGTTTAGCCTGCTCCAAAGGGCATTTTACACGAGGCTTGTCACATTCGCTCTGAGGCGTTAGTGAGCGCGGAGATCCTAATCTATCAAACACACTTCTGGCTTTCCTAGTAACCGGCTCCACTATTAGACTTTAATTTAATTTAATTTATGGATGTTTATTATTGTTTTTATCGTTCTTTTCAATTGCTTGATTACCAATTGAATTGTTAGTGAATTTTATTGTTATCGAGAAAGACAATGGGGTTTAAGCACACATTATAATAAATATTGTAAGGTTCGATAGAGGATAGAGATATACCTCTATACTTTATATGGTTTCAATAGGTGTTCTAGCACTTATTAGTGCATTTATTATGTTTGCATCTTTCATCGAGAGATAGAACGGTCACATGAGGGGAATAGATTTGATCGCTATCAAGGGAGGCTTTCAATTAAATTAGGAACATTGACCAACATGAATTATTTCAATTTGTCACTTTCATTGTTATACTAAAAACGAAATAATAAGGGGGATCCGACATCTTAGCAATACATCTCACATATTTGAATTCAAACGAATTAAATTGCTTTATAATTTAATCAATAATTTAGATATTAGAATAGAAAACTCAAAATTTATTTGCTATTCGATTAAAGTTACAATTAATTTGAGCTCGATTGAATGCTTATTCTTGTGGGTTCGACACTCTATTCATCATTATATTACTTGATCACGATCCCGTAAACTTGCGGGAAATCAAACTATCAAGTTTTTGGCGCGTTTGTCGGGAACTATTTTATTTAATTAGTTTTAATTAATTTTAGCTTTAGTTTGAATTTTATTGCTCATTAATTTTTAATTTGATTATTACTTTAATTACTTTTAGTTTTAACAAATTTTATTATTTACTTTTCTTTGTTTTTCTTTTTATATCGTTTAACTAACCTCCACAGTTTTAATCTATCTTGTGTCGGTATTCTTTCTTTGTTTTTTTCATATATTTTTCTATGA
>CAIGRP010119528.1:0-14082 GCA_903798385.1 Fraxinus cuspidata
ATTTTTAAGAAATATAAATAAATATAAATCTTCTTGTAATTGTAAAATTACAAAAATCCTCTAATTAATGATCTGAATGTTTGAAGATGAGGAGCTACGTGGCATGAATTCCAGGCTTCGAGATTTGTTGATAATTTGATTTGTCGAGACTTGACTTGCTTGATGTTTGAATATCGGAGCTTGAATTTTCCCTTCGAAACTAGGACTTGATTTTGATTTAACTCGAAGAAGACTTTGATCTTTTTGAGTTTGCTTGATTTGAAGAAGATTTTGATCTTCTTCGTGTTCGTCGGACTTGAAGTTGAGATGATTTCTTCTCTTCCTCCGACTTTGAAATTTTTTCAGCACTTCGTGATTTTCCTAATCTTCTTGGGTTTGCTTGATTTGAAGAAGATTTTGATCTTTTTCGTGTTCGCCGGACTTGAAGTTGAGGTGATTTCTTCTCTTCCTCCAACTTTGGAATTTCTTTAGCACTTCGTGATTTTCTTTTGCACTTTTCCACCTTTTCTTCCCCTTTTTATGAACCATTGGTTTTATTTATAGGGGAAATTCATGACCAATTTTGGTAACCACTCAATTAATTCAATTAAATTGATTATAATTGAATAATTCTGGATTTATAAATAGCGGGACGGGCCTTTAAAATTTTATGGGCCTTGGTAAGTTTTAATTCGGTAAATTTAATTGGGCTAGTTATTTAAATTGACCCAACCCATTATTATTATAATTTTTTTTATGTCTACAACATAATCGCACCGGAATCCTTGCATTGATTTTAGTTAATCGGTTAATAAAAATCATAAATAATCAGCATTGTTCAGTTTAGTCGTTGACGTAAAAACAAGAACCTCTTTAGAAGGTTCGTTGGAGACACCAATTTGAGCATACAACCTTTGTTCGGATCTCTCTGATATTTAGACATCGTCATCTTTGCGATGACCTAATATTTAAATTTCTAATGTAGACTATCATCAATTTGGGATCCAATTTCAGTAATCAAACTATGTATCCCTCTTTTGGAGAGTTTGTCGCATTACCTGCACGAGGCATGCATATTATTTACAAATTGGACCGAGAAAGGAGCTTGTGGGTTGAATCTATATTGAAACTTGATTCTTAGTAGTGCCAATCAGGTTCCCTTCCCCGAACTGATCCTAAGTTTGAGCTTACACAGCACTTTCACCTCTTTTTCTCCTCCTTTTTCTTATGAAACATTGACTCTATTTATAAGGAAAATTCGTGACTAATTTTGGTAACCACTCAATTAATTCTATTAAATTGATTATAATTGAATAATTCTGGATTTAGAAATAGTGGGACGGGCCTTTAAAATTTTATGGGCCTTGGTAAGTTTTAATTCAGTAAATTTAATTGGGCTAGTTATTTAAATTGACCCAACCCATTATTATTATAATTTTTTTTATGTCTACAACATAATCGCACCGGAATCCTCGCATTGATTTTAGTTAATCGGTTAATAAAAATCATAAATAATCAGCATTGTTCAGTTTAGTCGTTGACGTAAAAACAAGAACCTCTTTAGAAGGTTCGTTGGAGACATCAATTTGAGCATGCAACCTTTGTTCGGATCTCTCTGAAATTTAAACATCGTCACCTTTGCGATGACCTAATATTTAAATTTCTAATGTAGACTATCATCAATTTGGGATCCAATTTCAGTAATCAAACTATGTATCCCTCTTTTGGAGAGTTTGTTGCATTACCTGCACGAGGCATGCATATTATTTACAAATTGGACCGAGAAAGGAGCTTGTGGGTTGAATCTATATTGAAACTTGATTCTTAGTAGTGCCAATCAGGTTCCCTTCCCCGAACTGATCCTAAGTTTGAGCTTACCTCACTCTCTTCTCAGTTTCCATCTCCACATCTCTTCAGATAAGAGGTGTGAATGGGTTACAATTTGAACTGCCATATTTGTGAGATAGCTGTACACATCTCCATGTACATATGTAGTCCCTTGCACGGAGCCACCTCCACCTCCAACGATCGTCAGAACTACTACGTTGATTATGATTTATGCCCCTTCTTGCACTATGTCCACCACCAAGTGCCTCGCCCATATCTTGTAATTGGTGGCTCAAATATTGTTGTAGTAATGCAATATCTCCCACTTCTTGTGCCAAAGCTTTAATATTAACGAATTATAGTCATTTTGTCCTCACCGTTACCATCATCTTCCTCGACCCCATGTCGTCCTCTACCAAGACATCCTCAAACCATATTCAGGAGCATACACAAACGCTGTGAGACCAACTAGCACAGATAGAAAAGTAGGATGAACAACAACAATATTGAAATTACGAGGTTCGACCCAAACTACACCTAGAGGGGGTAAATAAGTGATTATACGGAATTAAAAATAAATAATTAACTAGCAACAAGTCACTTTTAATTATTTTCAGATGATTAATCAAATAGTCTAATTTGCCTACGTTGAATTACCGCAATTATATGAAAACAGTAACAAAACATCGAATGATCATGTAGAAACTCCAATTGGGTAAAAACTTCGGGCACTTTGCTAGTCAACGGTCCACTATAAACGAATTAGAACTTAATTCCGCCAGACTCAACTACCACTAGTACTTTCTATCATCCTGACTGCAATTCCCATAGCCCTCGTGGATTGCGTGGTGCTACACCAACTTTTGACTATATGAATTTGTATATCTTCGGTGGATCAACGAAGAACTCCGCGTTCTCCAACAATTGGAACTCCAGTTACCTTTCCTTGATCTTCAGCAATCTGATAGATGTTTAGGAAGTAAGCAATTTGGTATTTGAATTATAGGTTTGATGTTTTCAATGTCAAGAACAAATCAAACAATGAAGGTTGAAAACTATGGATGAAGAGGATATGAAGTACTAAAATTATCTCAATAATCAACCTTAAGAAAAATCGTTTAGAGGCTATCTGGTATTTATACTATAGGTTTAGGGTTGAATGAGCTGGACAAAAAACCCTAAAAATGCGAATTGAAATTCTCCGGATAAACCTGTCGCTCGTGCGAAAGCTAGGCGATTGGCGAGCAACAGTGTGTCGCACGAGAGAAGGCTAGGCGACAGGCGAGCGATAATATTTCTGTTTTTGCCGATTGAGCAAAGTCCTGGTGACAGTCTAGTGAAATTGCAGCGCCGTTTTTCAATCTTTCTATTCTCGAAGTCTAGACCTAATACAACTCAAATAGCAGTATTTGTAACTTACTCCTTGACTTTTACAACACATTAAATCTAATCAATTTGGTTCACATATTTACCAATTACATTAAAAACTTAACAAATAATGATATAATATCTATAAACTACAGATTATTTATATAATATTAAATACATAAGAGAAAGCCTCTCTTGAGCGTTTTATTAATTCAAAAGTCCACCCCTAATTATGAAGTAAAAACAGCTGTAAATACTGAAATCTAACTCATAAAAGATGATATAGTCCTCAAAATAAACAGGGTTCTAATTAATAAATACACACAAAAAAAAGAAAAAAAAAAAAGCAAGTAGAACTCGATCAGGTCTCCCCGGCACCCGTATCAGGCCTCGTCCTGGTGTGGTGGACCTGCAACATGGCTTCAATTATCTGCTTCAAATTTCCAGAAAGAGGAGCTGGCGTGTTGTGCACCTTGAAAAGGGGACGGTTCACCAGAGACAAGTGCAGGAATTGATGTCCCTGAAACAACAGCATGCAGCACTTGTCCAACACTTCTCATATTGCCTGTCCCAGTAGGTAATCCTAATGTGTTTGAGAGAGACCCAGTAGGCAGCTGCATCTGTACGGGTGGACTGATGGGTGGCAGAAAATTTACCTCAATGCAGGGAGAGGACTGGAGGTTGGGTGCTGAGATGGGCATAGGAAGTGCCCTACTTCTAAGGTGTGGAGCAGGGGCCCTCAGTTCGTAGCCTGTTTGAAGGTTTCCCGAGAAAGGGAAAGTCGGATTAGAAACTGTGGTGATTGGAGTTGAAAGACCACGAGATGCCCTAGGAAGCTGCATGAGCAAGGTTGAGATCATTGGAGGACCATTTGTTGTCTGAATTCCTGCAGTTTGTCCTATCTGTGAGATAGTAATCGCATCAGTGGACTGACTTGCTAACGATTGAGTTGAACCCTGCAGTGCTTGAATCGTAGGTGCCAAGCAAGTCATGGGCCGACTTGGTGCAGACATTTCAGGTCTGAGAGTAGTTCTGTAAGTTTGCTAGCATGATGACAAATAGTTGCCCGCCTCTGCTGAAGGTACAGATTGTTGAACTTTCATGACAGGGCTTACTGAAGGTTGATTGGGCAAAGCTTGGCCCATTGTTTTGGGAATTTGCTGGACGTCGGACGTACGGTTCACCACCCCTGCTGAAGTCACAACTTGTGGAGATGTCATTAAAGATCTTACTGCAGGTTCATCTTGTCTTGACATAATTCTTGCAGAAGCCAAAGCTTGGTTTGACATCTGAACCATTGAGCTGCTGAGTGCTGTTATTGGCAGATTTTCCAGTATGTCATTTGGACCAGTTGCGTTCTGTGGTCTAATCTGCTGCAAAATATTCTGATGGCTTTCATCAGTCGGTGGGTTTGTAGTCACTGCAAAATAGATGATTATGTCAATAGCTACATTAAGAAAGAGAAAAACTTCTAAATTAGAATTATATAACATATCAGAAAATAAAAGTGTTTTTTCATTTACGAGATGTTGAGTTGAATGTGAAGATATGCACGGGTGTTTCTCTTTACAGGCTTCAAAACAAACATTACAGCAAGTTGTTGAAACAATCACTTATACTAGTTAACTAAATTTTAACTGGCTAAAACTTCAATGAGCTTAAGATGGATATCAAGTACCAACTACTGCAATCTACCAAACATACCATTGCCCGTTTCTAGTGAGAGGGTTCCAGTTGCTGCATTTCCATCCTGTATCATCTTCTCGGCTAATACTTTATTTATGAGGACTTCGTTGTACCTTCTCTCAATAGTTTCTGTACTCTCATGAAATTTCATCTCTGCACTCTGGAGCAACTGATCATACTTTTTACGTAGCTGATCAATCTCCTCTTTGAATGATAATTTTAGCTGCAGTTTCTACAAGTTGATCACATCATGTAAGACATAATATTTTTTCTTATATAACTGACAATAACAAGCACATAAATGTAACACAAAAAAATAAATATTTATGGACCATATCTTCATGCAATTTCATATTTTCTTTTTTATCTTTTTGCAGCCTTTCCAACTCAAACTGGAGAGAAGAGCAGACAAATTGATGTGCCTCTGAATCTGTTCGTTGAGACTCTATGTTTGGTGACAGTTGCAAAGGCACATCTCTCATGGAATGCTGCACAGAAGAATCCAATGGCTGAATTGAGACATCATCCATTGGAGATGTGGGAGCCTGGGCCTCGTGATTTTGGCCACTTGCTGTCATACCTAATTGCAGGTTTTGCGAAGATTGTAGAGGCTCGTCTCTCATGGAATGTTGCACAAAATAATCCAATTGCTGAATTGAGACATCATCCAATGTAGATGTTGAAGTCTGGACCTGGTGATTTTGGCAACTTCTTGTCATACCTAACAACATGTTTGATGATAGTTGCAGAGGTACATTTCTCACAGAATGCTGAATTGAAGAATCCAACGGCTGATTTGAGACCTCATCAGATGGAGATATTGGAGGCTGGGCCTTGTGAATTGAACCATGTGCTGTCATACCTAATGGCATGCTTGATGATGATTGTAGAGGCTCGTCTCTCACAGAATTTTGCACAGAAGAATCCAATAGCTGAGTTGAGACCTCATCCGATGGAGATATTGGAGCCTGGGCCTGGTGATACTAAGCATAGCATTAATTCAACATATACAGCATCCAAAATTGGTTAACAGGAAATTATAAACAAAGAAAATAAAAAAGTTAACTAGAAACTCTCACTTGCCTGATCTGATGCCACAGAAAGAAGAGATTCAGATAAGGATGAGCTACCATGGATTTGTGTATTTCCTGTAGCCAGAGTAGTAGATTTACTGTTCCCATAAACCAAAGAGGTCAGTTTTTCTTGTTTCTCGAGCTCTACAGGTTGATATCTAACTTTATGATGCCTGCTCCTATACTTCCTATGTGTATAACCTGCCACTACAAAATCATCATGGCGTTTGCTTTTCCTTTCGTCCCTTGAAATTGGAGTGGACAAAAATTTCCACCTAGGATTCCTCCCTTGAAGTAAATTTATCCAGAAAATATGGGGTGGTTCATTGTCAAAAATATTTTTGATTATGGAGCAATCCCCAATTAAGGACGATTCCACCTCTCCAACTAAAGTGATGCCACTGGGATAAATTCCTCCAGTCTCTAGAACTTTAAAAATGAATGAGCAATTTGTACTTATATTGCCTTTGAGAGTCATGCCTTGCTTTGCCAAAATTAGTATCTTCTCTTCCACGGTACATAATGAATATAAACGGAAGATCTTCAGCTGCTCACTTCGTGAAGTAATGTTGATCTTATGCAGAGCCCTCAAGTCATTCATTGGTTTCCATTGAATAGAATAACGCTGTCTATAGATGAAAGTTTAATACTTGGGAGACATGCACGAGTTTCAATGAAACAAACAAACATCCCATTCTCTTCATCATTAAACTTGATCAAGGCATTTCTCTTTCTGGAGGGAGTCATCCCTCCATCTATTCGTACATAGGAATCTTCGCCAAATTTTTCATGAATAATGTTTTCCAAAACATCTCCTATAGAAACTGGTCCAGAGCCAGCAGGTAACTGTCCATCACAACATATTCAAAAAGAGTTTTATTGTTAATAGAATCCATTCAAACGAGTCACATATTATGGGAAGAGAGACAAAAAGCAATTTTACAAAAAATTAGATTTGCAACCTGAAAAAGGATAAGAACTCTTAATTCACGTTTCTTGATCTCTAAAGGATCATGACAAGGAGATTTAATTTTCCATTCAATTCAATCTCAGCGTTCAATTTTTCAGCCACAGGAACACCTTGTACCACTGACTCTCGCAAAGACCCCTCCATGAGATAGGGATGATCACAACACTGCAATATAAACTCATTTGATCTCTGTCTAAAAAATAGCGAAACGCACAATTCATAGAAAGAGAAGAAAATGAAATAAAATAAATCAATAAACACTACGGCCTTTTGCAACATACAAAAGGCAACATTCATTAATTGATTGTTGTTGAAAGGGATCTATTGCAATATTGAGTAATTGTATGTTGCTGTCTGTTAACAAAATTGGAATTTTGCAACAATAATTTAATGAATGTTGCTATTGTCTCCTTTTGTAATATTTATTTGATTGTTGCAAAAAGTATAATAACAACAATCAGAGAACATTGCGAAAACCGGCAAGAAAAAGTAAAACTGAAGCAACTACTAAGTAGATATATATATATAAGACAGCAGCTAACTAGTAATATAATTTTTCAGTAAAGCCGAACCTTCCGGGTTGAAATAAGCATTTCCTGGAGAGCATTTACTGAAGCAATTTTTGAACATGATCCAAGTAACATCGAATTTGAAAAGAGGGAAGCACAGTACTGCTCCGTCTGATCGTTACAGAGCTTGACAGGGACCCAGTACTCCACAAAATTGAGCATGGTAGACTTGCACTCGTATGCAACAAAATAGGACAATTTTTCCTTTAGCTCATTTACATCAAGGTTGGTATCAATATGCGAAATATCTTCAGAGATGTCATCATACTTGGGATCAAGGAATGAATGAACACTGTGGTAATGCTTATCCTGTTATAATTCAGAGGAAAGGAATTAACTCAAGTTAAATTGTGCTCAGAGATTAATTAGTGGAAACACGTACCTTTATTTCATCACTGACAAGCAGCAATTTCATATTAGCTTGTATAATTTTGATTGTACTTAAATGAACCAGCATTGAGGAACGTTGACACTCATCTACTATTATTGCTTCCCATTTTATGCTGACAAAAATTTCTAGATCCTGCAAGTAATTGAAACACACATGTTGATGATTATTTTTATTTTATTTTTCTTAAACCAGGAGAGTAACGGGATGGGGGAAGGTATCTAAAGTGGATAGATATCATCATGACCTGAGACGACTTCAGAATTTTGACCCAACCAAAGTGTATTTAGATAATATGACGATTAAATTAATACCTCTGCAATGGCATTAGGAGGTGATATTAGGACCTGGAACATTAGGCAGCCATTTTCATTGTAAAACTCGAGAGCTCTTATGACAGCCCATGCATCTGTGCTCCCCTTGTAGACAATAACATTGGTAGACGACATCCAACGTGAAAACTCAGCTTCCCAAAGAGAAATAGCAGTTGAAGGCGTGATGATCAAGAATGGTTGCTTAACATCTCCATGCAATGACAATATGAATAAAACAATTTTCAAAACTTTTTCCTGCAAGTTACAATCATTTCAGTTGTTAGGTACAATACGCACAACTCTAGACAACATCATTTTGGTAAATCAAAGAGTTTAAGATGCTATAAACCTAAAATATCTAGAAGATGATGGTGTGGATATCTGATTTTGATAGAAATAAAGGGATACCAATTTGCTTTGATATCACTTGTTAGATTCAAGAAACGAGAGTAATAAGACAATATGAAAGTAAACAATCACAAACACAAGATTTTAAGTGGAAAAACCATGTGTATAGGAAAAGAATTCCCTTTATGATTAATGAATACAATAATTTAGTGTACTCAACTTGTTTTCTATCACAATGAAGAGCCAACTATATATAGAGTACATGTCAAACTCCAAAATTTGTCAAAATCGCGAACAAGCTTTGAGTTGGATTACAGCGGTTCTCAAGCAGCAGCCTCGTGCCCAGCGAGTGGCATACGGTGCCCAAGTGCCAAGGCTTGCGGTAAGCGAGTGGCAGATGGCGCTTCAACATGGAGTTTAGGCGCCTGAATAGTGATGCCTAGGCGCCCAGACTCTAAATTTCTTTGGTCCATATTAACATTTTCAAGACCTCTTTCAACCAATCCATCAATACCGGATGAATCTGGGTCACATTTTAACAGATTTCATATCCCTAATTTCTAGGGTGATTTGAGGGAATTGTGGAATTTCTATCTAATGTTGTTAGGTTTATATTTCATTATTTGCACACTTTATTAGTAGATAGAAAATCAAGGAGGAACAATGGCTGATACATGATTCAAAAGTACCACATCCAAAAAGAATAACTAATCTAAACATCCAAGTGTGAACTGTAGCATATGATCACCTGATCATCAATCACCAAAGCATTTTCATCTAACTGCCATTTTTCGAGAAATTTGTTGACATGAGCAAGATGGCGACCACAATCTCCAGCTGCATCCCCAAATGGAAACTTCTTAAGTGCAGAAAGGGTAATTTTTCTTTCCTGCAACTTCAGCATATTAGGTAGTAATCACTGTAAACCTTAAAATAAGTATCAGATAAATATTAATACCATTCAGGTAATAACAAACATAAAGAAGGATAAAAAAACCAGTGACAAGAGATAATTATCCGACTATATATGAATCATTCAAATTTTCTTATTTCTGGACATGTAAAGTAAATTTTGTAAACAAATACTAAAAAATTCCGGAGCACATCTAATATTTGGCAGGGTTAATATCCAGTTCTCTTCCTTAACTATAGTTCAAGGTAAATGATGTGCCCGTGAGGGAGAGGAGAGGTGGAAGAAAAGGCTTGGGGTGGATTTAGGAGTCCAAACAAAGGAAGCTAACCTATTAGCTATTCTAGCCAACCACCAACAGTTTAATGAACTTCACCTTGTGCTCTGATGAAGAATAATTCCAATTTAAACAATCTTTTGCGACTACCAAATTAACAAATAGGGTCATCAAAGAAAAGATGCATTTAAAAGAATATACACCACTCAAATTATCATCTAGGTTCGGAAAGCTCCACTGAAATGAAAATTTAGACAAAGAAAACATTCAAACTAGATGGCCTCATCAAAAAATGATATCATATCTTCACACAAGCTTACATCTGAAAACTACATTCTAGAATCATAAACGAAGGTAACTAAAATTGATAATATTATGCACAAATTGTTGCCATCGAAATAAAATATTGTTTCTTTTTCACACAGTCTTGAGTACTTTATCTTCTTTGGAAGAGCTTGACATGCTTTCATGCTTCTGGTGTCGAGCTTCATAATCGCTAATGAGTTTTACTGCTTCAGGAGACTTGAAAAATGAAGCTGTCTCTAATTCCCATGTAGCATCATCATAGTCAAGGCTGGTCCATTTGACAAGCCACTCATGGAGGCAGTCTAACACATTGTCATCTTGCGGATGTAATTCAAAATCAATCTTCTTAGGTAATAATATCATCCTCTTGTCAAGCAAACAATGTGGAACGAGCCACTCATTTTTCCAATGCACTTTCTGGAGAATGAATATCAAAGACAATAGAATCTTTTAGTTGCAACAAGTTCTTCAAAGAATAATGCTCTTTATCTATATTATAGACGATGACCAGTTTATGTGATATGTGATGAGCTATGAAATGATTTACATCTATAGATGTGAGATTCACTTTATTGGTCGTAACACTTAATGAAGCATCGTATGTTATTCATCTCTAATTTACTTTTCCTCAAAAAGAGCAGGAAATAAAATATTTCAATACCCGGTTGTGTTTCTGGTATCTTGAAAATAACGGAAGATTTTCAAGAATGAGCTGTCCCTCTGGAATCCAACGGTTATGAATATGAGCAAGACCTTTGTACTTGACCAAATATTGCCTCTGCTCCTGTATTTCTGTGGACATAGTCATATTAAATTTTATAACTGCTTATATTTAGGTATTCTACCAAAGTGAATGACCATGGCTAGATGTTGAAACAAAAACTAAGCAAGAATTATATGCAAATATGTACACCTTCAGCATTTGAAGTAACCATTTCTGCATCCAAAATGGACTCTATCCCTTCAGACACAGTGTGAACACCTGATTTTATCTTCTTTTGAACGCACCAAACACAATGCCAAATTCCAGGAGGAACATAAGAGAAGCGGTTTCACACATGACAGGTGGAAGCTCTTTTTGCACCCTCGTCCAGAACAGAACCTATATATAATTGAGCGCTCCAAAAACATTATTGTTTAAAGTATAAAGTAAAGCTAAGTTTTCAAAAGAATGCATAACTAGTCGAATTTGGAATTAATCAAGAAAAAAGCGTTGCTCAAAAAGAAATTTACTAGTTATTTGTTGCTAACAATTAATAGAAATTAAAATATAGCTCAACAAGTTATTATTAATAAAATTATTGCATTCAACTAAAAATATTATTTCCGTTTTCGGAATTTATGCGCCCTTCAGTGTATGATTTTTGTCCTTATGGAAACATATCCATAATGAAGTTGAATAAATTATTCAATTTTTACGCTACACCAATGTTTGGAGATATCAAATAATTTTAGGTATTTGTACCTGCTAAGCATGGAGAACATAATACCATAATGATATTTTTACCAAATACTTCATTAATAAAACATTGAATCTGTGACCATTTTATTCTTAGAGAACGTGAAACTAAATTTAAGCTTTTCATAACCGCAACTGAAATATGAATAATAGCATTGAAAGACAAGTATAGTATGGAAATTATTCAATTTTTACGCTACACCAACGTTTGGAGATATCAAATAATTTTAGGTATTTGTACCTGCTAAGCATGGAGAACATAATACCATAATGATATTTTTACCAAATACTTCATTAATAAAACATTGAATATGTGACCATTTTATTCTTAGAGAACGTGAAACTAAATTTAAGCTTTTCATAACCGCAACTGAAATATGAATAATAGCATTGAAAGACAAGTATAGTATGGAAAGAAAATGTGGAGAGCCTAAACCACAAGACAGCGCAGCCAGGAACCATCATTTTCATGCTTGAACATAGGTGACGAAACATATTGAATTGACGTACAGTGTTACCTACCTAAATAGTGCTTCATCAAAACCAACTTTCAAGTTGTTTTTCTTCCAAGGTGTACCAGTAGGCAGTAAGAGCTAAACATAGCATCAGAACCATAAGAGCAAAAAATATAACGCATCCTTAGTATGGCTTGATTAAATTGTGCTTTGAATTTATGTTGCTTGCTAGTTGGAATGCTGCAGTTTAATAAGTTAGTG
This sequence comes from Fraxinus cuspidata, assembly GCA_903798385.1. NCBI lineage: Eukaryota > Viridiplantae > Streptophyta > Magnoliopsida > Lamiales > Oleaceae > Fraxinus > Fraxinus cuspidata. The sequence goes on from CAIGRP010119528.1 coordinate 12,191, forward strand.
AAATAATGTGGCTTTTGGATTTTTTAACACCAACTTTATTCTCCAACTATTTTAGATACAAAACATAATTTTAAAATATCAGACAAAGCATAAGAAGATTTGTGGATTTTCTTCAAGGAAATGAGATTAAAATAAANTAGCATCAGAACCATAAGAGCAAAAAATATAACGCATCCTTAGTATGGCTTGATTAAATTGTGCTTTGAATTTATGTTGCTTGATAGTTGGAATGCTGCAGTTTAATAAGTTAGTGAAATAATGTGGCTTTTGGATTTTTTAACACCAACTTTATTCTCCAACTATTTTAGATACAAAACATAATTTTAAAATATCAGACAAAGCATAAGAAGATTTGTGGATTTTCTTCAAGGAAATGAGATTAAAATAAACGAAAATAACATTATGTGATATCAGCATTAAAAATGCCATTGGTGAATGCGGTTTTAGTACTTAAATACTATAAATATCATAAGTACATGAGCCACAAATATGAAAACCACAACATAAAGAAATATATTTGATGTACACAAAATATTCTTTTAAAGCATCCACGAAAAATATTAAAGGTACTTGACCCATGAATTATTTAACCAACTGGAACACTCACAAGAGTTTTCCACCTTGCCTGCAGATAAAGCATTCCTGGAGTTCCTTTTCTATCCTGCAGTCATTCTGAGACTCAATGGAATCTACATCATAAACCTTGTAATTTTTAGACTCTTTGTTGAATCCAGCATCAACTTCTGCTCCATTCTGCGCATTGAATTATATAAAAAGAGAATGATTTCAGAACTCAGATATGCTATAATTTGTTTTAGAACAGTAGGCCATATAATAATTATCAGCCCACCAACTCAGAAATCTTTTGTTCCACCATACCCCAAAGGGAATTGGATAAAAATGGAAAAAGATCCACATTCATCCAATTCATCTAAAAGCATAACACACCCGTGTTGCAGACTACGTGCATACAACGGTATGGAAAATTTGTCCAATATTTTTCCGATATCAAGAAATTAGGAAGTATGTCGAAGATGTCCAAAGTTTTATATTAGTTACAAATAAAGTTGAGAGTTTCCCTTTCTTCGTCACCTAGAGTTGAGGTTTCCTCCGCTAATCTTCTCAAATGATAAGACTTATATCTTTTTTTAGCCTTTATTGATCATCGTATCAACCCTACTACTGCTTTCCTATTAAGCTCTTAGTCATTTGATCAAAGAAAAAAAGTCTTTATCCTTCGCAGAACCCTCGTTCATCTGCACTATCCCTTTCATCTCATCAACATAGAAATAGAGAGAAATGAATAAAATATACAAATATTTTTCTGAGGACAGATCTCCGAAGTCCAGAGGTGTGATGAATCTGACATTTGGACAAAATCAGGCACCCGGCACCCATATCAAGGTCCAAGTAAAATAGAAAATATTTAAACTTATCAAATGACTTCTCATGCTGGCCGAGGATGTTTGTTTCCAATGCTTAATCAGTTGTCAGTATGGAATATTTATCCACAAAAATCTAGTCATTCAAACATACATTGACAAATACAAAAGAGGTAACATCAGAAGCTATAGCTATAGTCCAGGACACAGGCCAATGAGGAATAAAAGTCAAATCTAAAGATAACTGCTATCTATCCATATCTCATGACTGTATGCAAAAATCATAAACCTCTTAAACAACTCTAAATCCATTTCCTATCTCTTTGAATTTCTACAAATGAGGAGAACTTGTCGTTTCTCTGAGATCTTGATGAAGTGCGTAAGGAGTTAGAATTTATGATGAAGTGGGATTACAAGGCAAAATAATAATTTCATGATAAATTCGAACTTGTCCGTTTTTGGCGAATTGATAGTCTAATTCGATTGGAAACGGGTCATTGATCACAACTC
>CAIGRP010119536.1:0-22194 GCA_903798385.1 Fraxinus cuspidata
GTCGCTCGCTGCTATGGTTGTTGCGGCGAAGTTTACCGTGTCGCCTCCGGTGGCGACGGAGAAAAGAGAGAGTGAGGAGAGAGAAGACGGGGAAACACGCTGTCCCTCGCTGCAATGGTTGCGACAACGGAGTTTGCGGTGTCGCCTCCGATAGTGACGAAGAGAAGAGAGTGAGGAGACAGAGAGAAGACGGAGAGACGAGAGAAGAGGGAAAATGTTGAAATTGATTAGGGTTTGGAATGAAAAATTGTATAATTAATATTTAATATTTAAAATGAAATACCTGATTTTTGAAAAACGAAACCTAATATCTCAAATTTGAAATTGAATTTTGAAAACTCTTGTTTTGTGTAATTCTCCCGATGGTAAATAGTATGGTCTCATTTCTCTAGATTCAAAATGCTACACGTCATGTGCAATATCGTTTGTTAAAATATAAAATTTATCTTAAAAGCAGCGCTAAGCACAANTTTTGTGTAATTCTCCCGATGGTAAATAGTATGGTCTCATTTCTCTAGATTCAAAATGCTACACGTCATGTGCAATATCGTTTGTTAAAATATAAAATTTATCTTAAAAGCAGCGCTAAGCACAACCAATGCTCTAATTTATATTATTTTATTAATTCGTCGAATTTTCAGCCGACACAGCTTGTGACAGGTCTCCACTTACTCTATAATTTGATAATTTCGCACAAACAAACAACAAATGGCAGGTGGGCATTTCGAGTTGGCGATAGGAATGTCATTTCGACATTTTACCCTTCAAGGAGGGAAGTAATGACATGATTTGCACTTTTTGTTCTTATTTTTATTTTTAATTCGACTACAATATTATTAACACATGACAAGGAAATTTATCAGGGATGAAAATTAAAATATTTTTATTCTTCGTTCATTCTTCTGCTATTTATTTATTATTTTAAGATTATTTTTATAAATATAGTTTTAATTTAAAAACATAATATTTCGTCTTGCTTCCTAAAACTCAAATAAGTGGGACGAAAGAAGGGATGAGAACGTAACATTTTGACATTCCTAACAAAGAATACTAGAATATTAATCAAATGAACATTATGTTGGTGGGAAGAACACGCTGCATGTGAAAACTGCTTGTTAATGTCAATGCAATAATTTGCAATTATTGGTTGTATCCTTGGGTAGGCGAGAATTTAATGAGGGAGAGAATTGAAATAAATGACTAATATTATGTTACAATTTGTAGGTTTGTGCTTATCATTTTTGAATTTTGACGAACTTTTGTTACCATTTTTTTTAAATTCGCTCCAAAATTGGGTGCATATCAAAATTTTCACGTGTACACAATTTCTATAAATGTATAGTAACGAAACGGGGTCATAAGATCTTTGCCTACACGACTAATTTTGTCACACTTTATTTCTTAATCTTATATACGTCGAAATCTCTTATAATTTTCGAGAAAACATAACATGGCTTTCGACATTCAACTTCGGATGAAACGAAAAATGTCAAAATATTCATTCTGATTAATATATACCAGCTTTGACTATAATTGTGCTGCACGACCAAAAGGAAAAATGAAAACATTCAAAACATAAATAATTACAAAAATTAATAAAGAAAAACATATTTTGGTTGCAAGGATGTCGTGCCGGCATCAATATATAAAAATGTTACAGACTGCCATTCACGTCTACTTCACATGTACTCTGAACGAATTGATCTTGAAATGTGTACACATAAATAATTAAAAAAATTTAATAAAGAACGAACGACGTGATATCTTTAATGTAATTTTGAATTGCTTAAATAATTATCACACAGGTAAAAGTAAACAGTGTTTAAGATAAAAATTATTGTCAATGTAAGGTAACAAAAACTCTGTCAAACTATTGTGAGAAAAAAATAGGCATTAAATATAGATTTAATCAGTCAAGCTGAGGTAGATCATTGAGTTAGTGGTTCAACCGGTAACAGAGTACTTGAACTAGTGATTCAACTCTGGTCAAATTTAAATAAAATATTTTTATTGTATAATAAAATAGTGATAATGATTATCATTTACTAAATTAATCCTAATTTTTTTCCTAGTTCTACTCCAAAACTAAGGAAAATGAAAGATTTTCATGGTGAAGTAAAAAAATTCATGTTAGAAAAAAAAAAAAACAATTAGCAATGAGAAACAACAATAAAAAATTTAAAAAGCGAAAAATTAAAACCTAAAGAGGTAAATGACTATTCAAATGCTAAATAAAATTTGAAATATTTAATTAGTAATGATCAACTGGGTTAATAGGTTATTAGCGATTTTTAATGAAACCCCTGGAGGTTTTTCGATTTTTTGGATTTTTTGTTGATTGGTCTGATAGAGCGATCTGAACCTGATTCATGGCCGGGTCACCAGTTTTGCGCTTGAACTGTTGGTCCGGGTCGGGTTTTAAAACATTACTGCGATGTTAAACGGGACCAACAGTGATAGTGGGCTTAAAATGGACTTAGTAAAGCAAGCTACTGGGTCAATTTTAAGTGGATATTGGGCCTACCATGGCCACGATTACTACTTACACACAAATGGCTGTTACTGGCCCATTTGGTAATTTGGACCTATTCAACAAAATTTGGATCCAGTATAATGTTGACAACACAATCAGTCCAGCCTCGTTTGGTAATGCGAGAAATTGATAACTAGTACGACCTCATATTAATTTTTATTTTTATTTTTTCAAATAACAATTCTTAGGAAAAATTGAAAAATATGGTCACGTTATAATTTAAAATAATACTTTTTGAAGATCATGTTGTGTAATCATTTTGGTATATTTTTATCTTATTATAACGTTTACGTCGATACCAAGAACATGTTGATTAACCACAAGAAAAATTGAACTCATTGCAAAATTGTGGTCAGCCATTAAAGCTCGTTGAAGAAACAACAAAAGTATGTTGCGACCTTTGTTACATTGCATGCAACTCCTTTCATTTGTATGCCGTATGAATGTTTGGTAATCAGTTAAATGTTTACTGTGAATATATATTCGATTTGCTTAAAATAATTTAATACTGTAACCTAATATGTCCTTTTTACCTTGGATTATCTACTATTCTTTAGAATTGTGGTCACTCTAATATGTCCTTTGTACTTCGGCTTATCTACTATTCTTTAGGATTGCGATCTCTTCTTACCTCCGTTGTTTTGACCTTGAAGGCACTCTTGTTCCTTCTCTATTGTAAAATTTCTTCGATGAAAGAAATCTCAATTGGAAGGGAATCTCTCTCCAATTCGCGAAATAAAAGGAAACAAAGACTGTAATTTACCAATAATTTTAGTGACCTATCAATCAAAATAACTTTTTAAAAAAGAATTTTTTAAAATTGATTAAATTACTAACATGCCCTGATTTGTCAATTTTTCTAAAGTTCACCTAATTTCTCAAGGTAGAAAATTAAATAAACGTTTTGGAATCATATTAAAGAGGAGCCAAACCATCAAACGACCCTTCGGTGAACTATAAAATAACTGCAAGGAGCCTTTAACTAGTATAAATATAAATAAAATTATCTTTAGGTTTTGCACGGGACGGGATCTTTAGTTTATATAAAATACATATATTTAACATCATTGACTTGATCATGATTGCCTGTCACTTCTTTTCGTTTTATAGATATTAAAGATTCTAAATGATAAAAATTCCTCCAAACTCTATTGAAATATATTTTCCACAAGAATATTTAAATTTAATTATCAAATGGAGCATTTAATATGGAACACTTTAGCTCGAAATTAAGTTCGCGTAATATGAATATTCTTTTCGAATCGCTACTTTAAAGAGAATGTGTAAATTTGTGACTATAACCAAAACACAAGAAATTAATAACTTCAACATATTCCTCGTGAATGTAGTCTAACATGTCCCTGACAATTTTCTCTTGACCTCCGGTTTTGACATAGATATTTATCTCTTATTCTTTTTTGATTATCAACGGTTAATATAACAAAATGAAACATCATCGATGCTTAATTAATAGGTAATTAAGAGGTTGAGAAAACACTTTTAACACATGTCAAATTCTTTTTCTTTTTTTAAAACCTGAGTGATCACAAATCTGAATAAACAGCATTACTCATCAAGAGAAGCGTGCTACATAATTAATTCAACTAGTCCATTAAGACACTAACCTAAAGTTATCACGACGAAAAGTTGTGATTTGGAATTAATTAATAATGAAATGCTTGTTAATACTTGATTAACATGTCTTATCACCACTAATATAATCAAGAAGGCATCAAAGCTATGTACTCGAAATTCTTTTTACCGCTGCTTTAAACAACTTGCCCACCAAGCGCCGATGATGAGTGCTATTATCATTGAGTAATGCTATTCATCTCGAATTGAGATGAATGTCATTATTATTTTTTATTACAAGATAATGGCAAACTTGACCAATCTATAAAAAGTTACGAGTTAACAAAACACGAGGAATTCAAGGATTTCCTTTCCATAAAGAGCATTCATATAAGCACCATTAATGACCAATAGAATATATGTGCAATTTTGATTTTTTTTCCCTTGAATCTTTATTTACTAATCCCAACTCAATACACATATGTACCTTCTCCTTGCATAATATTACAGAAATGACACATGGTGTCTTGTGATTCAGAAAAAGAAAAAAAAAAAAAAAAAACTTAAGTTTGTACCTCAATTGACTAGTAAAGTTGGAATAAATGATGAATAATGACTAAAGAAAACTCGGTCGGACCACTACGTTCCATTGGATACTCACAGTCCGTCGAGCCACCAGACCACCACCAAACTCGACAAACTAAGTTTACGACTAATTGGCTATGAGTTTGTGTATAAATAAGTTTTTTTGTATCTGACCGATTCTTTTTTCTTTAGAGATGTGAGAACACTTGTAACAAGTCATCACGTATAAGAACTCGTAGGGAACAACGGTATCAAAAAACTTTCATGTTGTTTCAAAGTTTTTTTTGCACGCTAATTTGGGAACCTCCAATTCAAAATGCTGGGCTCCACCGCTACCAATCTTCTGTAGCTCCAGGAATACATAACCTGAGTATGTAGCCACATCTGAGGTTGTAAAAGAAGGGTCTGGTTGTATGGTTTATTGTTTGAGAAGTCATAAAAAATAATGTAGTGATGATCAAAGGTCTTTGCCCTTTGTGTAAAAATTCTATTTATCATGTTAGGTCCAAAAATATAGTTAAAAGCTAATGCACATGAACTGATATTGGAAATAGTAACAACTAAGGACTATCTCTCATGTATGAGAACAAGTAACTTTTACTAGAGAGAAAAATATGTTACCTAAACATTTATATATACAAAGAGTAAATTTAATTATGACTAAATAACTAGATTTACTTACTTATAATTAAATTTACTCGTAAGTAAATAAGTAAGTTTTTAAACAATAACTTTGTTTATTAATCGAAGTTAAAATTAAGTAACTTATTTCGACTATGACATATTTTTTAGTTATAACTCAAAGTACTACGACATGGGTTATATATTTGTATGGAAATACCTTTAATACAGATACAATAAGAATAATTTGTTTAGTCTAGAAGATTGAGAACTAAAAATTAGAAGAAATAATATCTAATGTGTACTAAATCTCTTCATCACGCAACATGCGTAATATTTTGTTGGATCATAGTCACTCTCATAATCATCATCCATGTTAGACTTGAAAGTTTTTTAAACACACGCACGGGAGTGGTGCGCGCGCAATATTTATTGCCTAATTTTCTATTCTCATGTAGCTTTTGTCTTCACGAGTGCGGTCTACAACTGGATTACTATCCATTAGTTGTTTGAAACTCGAGCTCAACTTATATCTCATGAAGATGTTGACTTTTTTATTTTTTACTAAAATGTAAGAGAAAAATGTAATTTATCTAAACTTGTTATTGACGAAAGTTACTTAATAAATAACTTCACTTCTTTTAGGCTAATAACTTCAAAACATTTTTTAAAATAGACACAAAAAAATATATTCAGTGCTTGTTTGGTAGTGTTTTAAGTTCTTATAAGATTTGGGTTTTATAGAATATGTGGATAATAAAGGGGTAGTACATTGGTCTTATGAAATGTACAGATAAAAAGTATGTTTGATCAATTTAAATTATAATTTAAGTTTTGCTAAACATGCTCTAAGTGTATGTTTGATAATTTTTTAATTTTTTTTTTTGTGAATTTTCAGATATATGAATAAAAAATAAATTAGAGTTGAGGATTATAATGGCTTTGCCATTCACCTAAGATTATCAACCTTACTCTATTCACCTTATTATAAACTAGGGGTACCATTAATGCACCATATATTAAGTTTGAGATTCCATCTTAAAATACAAATTGGTTAAATAAAGTAGCGCAAATTTTTATATGTTAATTAATATTTCTTCTATAATCGACGTGAGATTTATACCTTAACACCACCATGGTATTACAATTGAATATTTTCACCTAATATAGCCAAACTTCCACAAAAATATAATTTATAATTTATGCATAGCCCTTGTTTGGGCTCCATTTTATCAAGAAGATACATTTTGAAATAGTAAAAAGTTGAAAAATGTGTGGTTGAGAAATAAGAAAAAAATTTGGATATGCATGTAAAATTATTTTATGGGATAATGTGCGATTGAAAAGAGTGTTGGAAAAATGAATTTTGAGAATAATGGGAGCTCAAACAGGGTAATATAGGGTAAACTTCACAACATAAAAAGAAAAAATATGAATCATGCTAAATTGCCTGAAAAAAATGACATCTTCCTTGAAAGAATACCACGTAAACATTCTGTCATTGGACAATCAATTTTTGCATCCAATTATTTGCTATCACCACTGCTTCTGTCAAATAGATGAATAATAATTTCTGTGAATGTGGTTTAACTCAAAAAATAATGCATATTACTGGTCCCGCATTGACCTCTGCATAAGAAATATGCATGGCTGCCACTTTTCATCTCCATAAATACCAGCCCAATTCTACAAATTGTGCAGGGGATTCAAAGAAGCATATATAACTAGCCATACACATTCATCTTTCTTAATTAAGAACACAAAACATGCACTTTCTCCATATACCTTCTCTTTTTTTCTTCTGTCTGTATATATCATAGAGGTGCTCATAATACCACAGCATAAACATACAGTAAATACTTTTTCTCTCTTCTTTATATTGATTATAGGCTGCTCCAACTGTCCTACTTTTTCTTTTTCATCTGAACTTTTTCAGGAAGCAGAAACAGGAAAGGGCTTTCACAGATTTTCAAATTTTCTTCTGCATTTCGCCACATCTTCTGATAAATAAAGGTATAGTTATCCTCCACAGCTTATTGTTTTTCTTGAGTATCTGCATATATATTTGAGAAAAAATTACATTTTTTTTTCTTTTTCTATCATCTTTTTGAAGTGTATATCGCACTTTTTGCGCACAGATTAAGTTTTTTACTTTTTCTATCAAAAAAAAGGTTTGCTAGCTACGATGATTTCACTGCCTGCCTGCAAACAAGCACACTCCCTTCTAAATTTTCCAAGGGGACTTCAAGTGGATCAATTTATTCATCGGCGCCAAAAGGACAAGGTTGTTATAGTGGTTGGTGCAACAGGGACGGGCAAATCAAGACTTTCCATTGATTTAGCCACCCGTTTTAATGCAGAGATTGTGAATTCTGATAAAATGCAAGTGTACAAAGGTCTTGATATAGTAACAAACAAAGTGAAAGAAGAAGAGTGTTGTGGAATTCCCCACCATTTGTTAGGAGTAATTGATCCTGATGTGGACTTCACTTCTGATGATTTTGTACACCATGCATCACTAGCAGTTGATTCCATTATGAGAAAAGGCCGGCTGCCGATCATTGCCGGTGGCTCGAATTCATACATCAAGGCATTGGTAAATGATGATATAGAGTTTCAATCAAACTATGAGTGTTGCTTCCTTTGGGTGGATGTAGCTATGGCAATCCTGCATTCATTTGTGTCGAAACGTGTAGATCAAATGGTTGATGTAGGTTTGGTTGATGAAGCTAGGGAATTTTTCGACCTCGAGGGAAATTATACACAGGGAATCAAACGTGCCATTGGTGTGCCAGAATTGGATGAATTTTTCAGGAATGAGTCAGTTGTTGATGATGAAACGAGGGCTAGGCTTCTCAAGGCAGCAATCTATAAAATCAAAGAAAACACTTGCAAATTGGCGTCTCGTCAACACCAAAATATTCTTGGGCTCCAGAACCAACTGAAATGGAATATGCACCACCTCGACGCGACGGAGGCATTCCTCAAACGTGGGGTGGAGGCTGACGAAGCTTGGGAAAGGGTTGTGGCAGGGCCAAGCACCGGAATTGTTGGCTGCTTCCTCCACGGCACCAGCACCCATGACCACAGTATCCGTCATCGGTACCACAAACATCACCGCAGTCGCAGTCGCAGCCGCAACCCACTAATAGGATCCCGCCTATCAATGATCAGCGCCAGCCTTGGAGGTAAATCTTTGTAAAGGCCACGTGGCAGACACCCATAATCTACTGTTACCTTTTCTACTTTACAAAGGTCAACTCATGAGGTATTGGGTGGCCGTACAGTTGGAAGCATTTTAGAAATCCGTGCTGGGCTTCTTCTAATTTCTTTTTATTTTTAATTAAACTACAATGTGTTGCAGTGTTTATTATAAAAATGAATAAACATAGTATGTATTTTGGATGAGACTGGTGCAAAATAGAGAAAAACGTAAAAGCTCAGGAATTACACTTCATGTGATTTAACTATACTTATTGTGATCATAAGCCGAGCTTGCACGAGCTTAATTTTGTGACATGGGCTAACATCGCAAAAACTGTAAGTTTTGTGGGGACACTGCACTTTGTGATGTGATAATAATGGTCTAAAATCCTGTTTGCTGCAGATTTTAATTTAAATCAAAAACAATAATTAATTTTAACTAAACATTTTATGAGATCCATAACTTTTCGATTTCACATTTCATCAACTTTCATCGAAATCTACTGAGAATTTGATCTTAATCCCACTAAACAGGGCTAATAATGCGTGTAGACACCCACCAGAATGAGAAAGGGAGTGACGTTTTTGTTGAGTATTTCTTTACTAATCGTTTTTCCCCATTCCCCATATGAGCTGTATTATTCTCAGATTTGACAAATCTGTGGCGTATCTAAGAGTTGAATATATATATTGGCATTGGAATATGTCTTCTGTGTTTTTTACTTTTATTGAGTGGTTGGAACTTTAATCTCGAAGAAATATTTCAAAGTTTTGAGACATATTCCTCCTCGAATCCTATTTTACATCGCAAATTACACTAGGGTTTTGAATCTTTCTTTTTATAGTTTCTTTTAACCACTTTAGGGTTTTGAATGAGAAATTATTTTGGATCTTGAGAACTATTCTATTCTTCTTTTGGTATTATATAAAAAAAGAAACTTTCTTCAATTTCCTAAGTTCGCTTGTTATCAACACCGAAAGTTTCTTGATCAAATAAAATAATGGAACTGGATTCTCTTATATTTCACCAAAATGAATATGCATGAGAATTGATGACCGTGCAAAATAGATTATTAAGCAACTTGAGATTGCAGCACTTGTTTAAAGCTAAAAAGGAATGATTGTATAGTCTTAGAGGTTAATTAGGCAGGATATAAGGATTTGATAGGATTGTATTAAGGTGGATTCGTCGAGTAGTTGAAGAATCAAACGATAATATAATAAAAAAAGGAAGCATGAAGCGATCTCAATTCCAATAATCTGATAGCAGAAGTTATTTAATGTGACGAGAATGCGCTCCTAAGTATATACAAGTACTCTTGTTGATGTTGTTGTTAGAAATAAAACAATTGCGTCAATAGGCATGAGGCCGTGTTGGTCGTGAAGCCAACAACTTAGGAGGACCAAACGCCTCAACAAGAAAATGAAGTAGTCGAGAATTCTGCGTAATTAGCCGAGCTGACAAGATTGCAACGACAACTTTCTGTAAGTGTTATGCTATAACTTTAATCAATTTTGGATATAAACACTTTTAATATATATATATAGTTGATGCATATTTATGGAAAGATATATTATTTAATTGAATTAATTTTCTAAAAGATATCACAAGGTTGTGAATGATCAATAGAGAATTCGTCACTTTTAGATAGTATGAGATTATGATCTACATTTCATTCAGTTAAATTGATAACAAAATCCTTGGTCAATGTGTACTCATAAGTCGAAAATGAGTTTTCGACTTATATTGACTTAATAGTGGGATGAAAGATATGACCAATAATTGAGATTGACACATATTCATATCTTGTAATTAATCGGATCATATTAATGAATAGATTATTGTTTCATGGTAAACGAACAAATTTGATTTTGTCATACCACATGACATCTCCCGTCACATGTATTGACTGACACATTGTTGGATGTCAATCTAGTACAACGGATGTGAATAGATGATAAATTAAAATTGGATATTCTAATTTATCGATTTTGATTATATTAAAATAATAATTCACATTTAAGTATCGTGATCGGGAACCTGATGGGGACCACACACAAAAGGAGGACTAAAATAATGAGATTCCAATTAATTAATTAATAAGTGTTGTGCAATTAATTAATTGAGTTGCTTGTTATTAAGCTCGAATAAATTAATTGGATTACTTAATTCATAAACCAAATTTAATTAATTGAATTAATTAAGTATTGAATCGATTTAAGTTTAAGAGACAGGCTTAGCCCACTTGGATTTCTATCAATAGACTGTTAGGGTTTGAAAATATACAACATTATTATTATTTTTGCTAGCACAAGAAAAAGAAGAAAAACCTGGTCTCATTCTTGTTCCCTATGTGAATTTTCTTTGGAGCATGTATAATTGGACAATTGTGGATTACAGTTAGTGATTGTTCGTGTTCAAAAATCAGTAAAGAAATTTGCAAAATTTATCAATGTATTATTTTAAACACAATTTCTATCTAAACACAAAGTAGACCCGAAATAGGAATTGAAAAATAGTTTATTTTCCATTATACATGTAAATTAAGTTCCCAACACTTTCAATATGTAAGACGAATGTCAAATTTTTTTTTTTTTTTGCATGTTATTTTTAATCTCTCTCTCTCTCTTCATACCTACTTTTCATCAATTCATATTATAAACAACTTATAAGTTCTTTCAAACATGTCTTTCTCTAGCTAGTTCTCACAATCATGCAAATTTCATTGACTGCATAAGAATATCACTCATCAACGCACCCGTGCGGACAAGGAGTGACGACCACATATTGCCTTCCAGACGTTTGATGTAGTTGAATATTTTTTGAGGTACCAAATTAATATTCTTTGGGTCTACAAGGAAAAAATACGAGTAGGACCCAGCGATGAAAATATGTTGTCTTAATCTAGATTCCAACTATAATATTATAATACATGTACAATGACAGTCTTTACATATATACCCACTCACTAAAAGGCCTTTGGACCGACCTTGCTAGCTACACGAGATAAAAGAAAAAAAAAAGACATCTTTTGTTCTTTAGTATAGAATTGCCTTTCACTTGACAAGCTCACAAATTATTGGTCAAAACAACTTTTTATAATAGTGCATTAACTTGGCATTGCCAATTCGGAAAGGAGAAGTGTTTCTATCCTTTTATGGGAATCTTTGATTCTCAAAAGTGTAACTAATTGTTGTTTCAAACACTCATTTCCATGTAATCAAATTTCACTTGTTGTTTCTTGGAGTAAAAGACAAATCAAAGATCAAAGACATTGACATGTTATAATTGTACTTCTATACAAAATGACAACTAGTAGTAAGGCCGTGCACGGTACTGGATTTCAATATTTGTGATGTCAACGTACACGAGTGCATTGAATTGTCCCTTGAACAATCGTTTTTATTCAACCGGACAAAAATTAATATTGGCCATAAATGGTCTACTCAAAATTTAATTGGAAAGTCACATTTCCAGATAATTCGACCAGCATGTAATTTTCTCTATCCTTTTCTATAGTAAAAGCCAAGCAAAACCTTGGGCCTTGGACTGTTGGTCAAAGGTAACAAGATTATTTCTTTTCAAGAAAGACAATAGAGATAAAAGACATTGGTACCTGATAATAATCTTAAGAAAAATTATCTTCAAGCGCCATATAAAGACAATCAAGGAACCTCCCAATCAAATTTGTCGTAGCTATCATAATGATCAACTTTGGGAGGTCTCGCTATATTTCGGAAGCCCATAACATTGTTCTTGATGATAAACCACAATTAGTGCTTCTTCTATTGAAATAGTGTCTACCACCTCAACTCATTCTAAAAAGTAGGATTATGTGTGATTTTAGATAGCAATAGCTCAAGTTTTCGTCCTTTGTGTGTGTTGGGGTTGGGGACGGGGACGGGGATAGGTGTGGTCCATGCTAGCAGAATCCTCCATTTGGTTTATGTATATTATTCATGTAACAATTATGAGTTGGTCCACGGACACGTATTGGGTCAAAATTCAATGAAAAATATGGGTTTGGCTCATGTAAAATTGTCTCAGAGTGAGCTGAAGTAACACATTAATCAAGCGTAAAGTTTTTCATATTCTCATATAGTTGATAATGATGATCTTGCAGGCTTGTAAGACATTCATTTTATAGACTTTAAATGTTCTTCGAGCATGAATCTAGTAAGAATAATGTTTTTCTAGTCTCATTGTGTTAAAACACCAATTTAGATAGTAACATATTATATCCAACTGAACGTGTCATATGTGCATTTAAATTAATCTATCATTTCATACCACTTCAAGGTGGTGTTAAACATTAGTCGGACTAAATACTAGCATTACTCATTACAAACAAAGGTGATCAATGTATACCTATACCCCATGTCTAGAGCCAATCCCTTGTCATTATCACCGTTTACATTATAATATATACGTACCTATTTGCATATCAAAACTCTACGATATAAGAATATTTCCATACCTAAGTAGGTGACCCGTGCTTAGAAATTGGATGGAGGGTCATCGTCTTGATTAACTATTTAATGAGCAAGCCCCATATTGAGTTGGTCTTCTTAAGGGTTTGATAAAATTCTCGAACTAAATCAGACCAAACACCCGAACCAAATAGTTTGATTCGGTTTGTGGTTCTAGACCAAGAATCGAAAAATCGAATAAGATCCGAATCTCCCTAATTTTTTTTTTATCTAAAATAAGTCAAATTATTTTATTTTTTTAAAGAAAATAAATTTGCTAATTAATTAATTTAGTCCAAACTCAAAATATAATTTTACTATTTCTAATTTCCAGTCAAGCCCAACTTAATCAAATTGACCTAAATTTTATCCAAATCTCTTATTCTACTGTAATTTCGTTTCTTCTGTTCTATTATTGTAAACTCGCCATCTTATTTTTCATGTGATTTTAACAGTCAAATATATGAAAAACATAACAAAGGGATTGGACTACGTTATTTTCTAAGAGTTAAGATTGAATATGTCATAGTCGACTTAATGTAGCGTTGTTGTAATATAAAAAAATAATTATTATTATATGGAATCTGGGAACCGAACCAAACTCGAACGGTTCCACAATTAAATTTGGACCCGACGGTTCCATTTAATAAATATCTGAAAATTCGGATTAGGTTCGATTCAGTTCGGCTCGATTATGTCCAACCCTAATCTTCTCGAATTTTCTCTTCAATCATGTTACTATCGTATTTATGACTAGTTGCCTAGTTAATGAGCGTTGGACTAGTAAGTTCTACTTCATATTTTTCATCTTAAACACTACTAGCTACTACATTACAAATTTCAGTCAAGAACGGAATTAAAGGATTAGAATTTTAAAGTTTTTAACAGTGTCACTTTTAATTGAGGAAATTATGCCACACGCCTATTTTTTAATATATATTTAGAATATACTATGCAACTTTTTTTTAACTATAAATATTATTTTTTATATAGTAAAATAAAAATGTGAAAAACTAACCAAATCATAGCTATTCATTACTTAACTAATTTTACTTCAACAAACGCATCCTTAAATTACAATCCAACAAACATGCCCTTAACATGTCAAATTAATCATAAAATCCCTAAAATCGTGTCCTTTCATATTCCAAACCAAAATCTCCACTAGACCGTTTCTCTTGAATCACCCACCAAGAAATTTTCAAAACCTAATCACCAATTCGTTCTTCTATATATTTACCACAAAGAATAATACACACCATATCACACATATCCACCATTTGTTTATCATTTTCTGTTGATTAGGGCTTTATCGCTATATATATATTTGCTTTTCTGTGTGTATGGATATATACTGTGAGTGGATATGTTTCAGATTTTTTTTTTTTTTATAATGTGAAAATCATAATAAAGACACCATGAATTTGTGTATGGAAATTTGCCTTGCTTCAATATAATCGTGCCATGATATTATCTAGAAATTCAATTTATTTCATAATGGTGTATGTGTTTGTGTATGGATTCCAAAATCCGTTTTAAAAAAAACAATTGTTTTTTGCCATCATCAATTTTTTGAATTACTTATTCAATTTAGGAAATTGCATTAATGGAGAACGTGAATTAGGTTGAATTAAAAAATGATAGAATGTGGTGATTGTGAATGCTATTTTTAGAAGGAAGTATATGTAAACATATTTCATATGTCATCCAGCATTTTTTATTTTAATAATGTAATATAGCAAATTATGAAATTTATTTTTTTATAATGATGCATATACGAAATTTTCCGCTTTTAATTTACATCTCTCAAGTGGGCAAAAGGATTTTGTGCCGGCCTTAGTCGCTTCTTTTCAGCCCAAATGCTTCAATAAGTCTGCTTACCCCCAATTAATTCAGCAATCGAATTCCTTTCCAATTCTTTGTGAGCTATGTATTTAACAGACCGTTTTTTTTAATAAACATATTTTGATAACTTACTTTTCTATTATCTTTAAGCAAAAGAAGTTACTTATTTTAAGTAACTCTTATATGACTATCAAAATAGTTAGATTTATTTTAAACCAAACCTATTTACTTATGAGTTCACGTTATTTTTTTAAAAGTATCTTTTAAGTCACTATCAAAATAAGAAACTTACTCATTTTTATTTTGATTAATACAAAGCTTATTTATTTATCTTGCGTCACTAATTAGCCAAGTAAGTTCCATATATTTTTACTAAGGAAGATTCATTAGAAAACTACCTATATATATATATATATATATATATCCTAATGCGTTATCTTTGATATAGTATTTCATCTTCCTTGTTTTGAGTCGTCTACTTCAAATCACACGGTGGATTTTTGGAATTTAATGGAGTTAAGTGAGATTTATATGTATAAATTTTGGGAAGTCTCAAAATGGTGCAATGGATGGGACTTCTCTTTAAATGCAATAGGTGCATATTGTATAGTTGAATAACGAGTCTTTACATGCAACCATATGATAATTAATGTTAACCAAGATGCAAATACACTTTTATGGATGGTGCACTAGATTTTATAATACATACACTAACAAAACTTAAACAAAAATATGACATTTTGAAATAAAGATTGATTTATTCTAAATTCAAACGTTACTTTATTTCTAGATGGGCTACATAATTCTGTAGAATGCACTTGTCTTTGCCTAAAGCTCCAAAACTATAGATAGTGGCAACAACAAAAATATTTAATATAAAGACTTCCATTCCTTGGGAAAGATGATCTTATAGTTACCATTCTTGTACAGAAACAACAGATAATGCTCTCAACAACTCTATCATGGAGTGACGAATTACATTGTCTCTATCGCATTGTGTTTGCAAGGATGAAAAAGTGTGTAAGGGAAAAGAAACAAATCAGGTAATATGCACAAGAAGACTATAGATAATAGAATAATCTAAAGAAACCAGATACTCAACATATATATCGACTATCGTTGTAATTCTGAGAGTACTACTTGTCCCAACACAGAAGCATCCTAATACAAACTCTCACAATGTAGAATTTCCCCTTCTGTTGTCTCGCCATTCGTCTCCACTTCGCAAATCGCTTCCCCATTCTTCTACTAGTCCTTGCTGTATCATTCTAAGCCTTGCTCCAACATTCCTAATTTATTGACATGATGATTTACTATTAAAAATTGGATCAAGATGCAGATTTTGGATATCTCGTGCAGTAGGGACAGTTTGTACCCTCACAAGATATCTTTGTCACGTGGGTATATCTTTATCTAAATACACATTAGAATTTAGACGTCTCTCAATTAGCAACCACTATCATTTACAACCGTGTGAAACTACTGCTTAGTCATATTTGTGTGCCCTCAGTATAACTCTCGGCAGGGACAGAAGTTGTCGCTGTCGCTGCCATCAGATTTGAGCTTCTTAGCTGGAGATCAGCACAAAATCTCACAGGTCTACAATTATCTTATGCTATTAAAAGATTTCATTATTGACTCTACTGCTTTAGGATAAGGTATCATCAACCAACCAGACATGTGGGATGCTGAGGTTCGATAAGAAGTCTTAGAGGGTCACAAACATTTCCCTGCAGAACATTTCCAGAACTTCTATGAAAATTTTCTTATATGCAATAAGGACATGTTTCAGGGTCTTTGAAACTTCGGCCTATATAGATCCTCTCAGTTACGCATGATGCGGGGTACGGATTTTCATTTCACACCGCATGTTCAACCATACTTAAAATAAGAACTACTTTTGAGAAAAGCAAGTTTTAAAAATCACGTCAATCAACCTCTAGAAAGTTTACCGTGAGTATCCTGTCTCTCTGATACAAAAAAGGATAAAATTGTCAGAATAATGCTAAGTGTACAACCTTTGGTTGACATGTTTGTGTACACTCTATTGAAATTCAAAAAGTGTTGGGAGGAAAAGTGTGTTCTCTTTAAAATTGTCCAACCGTATAGTGACACAATGTCAAAAATGATGTAAAAAAAGATATACACGTAGCATGATTGAAATGACCAATGCAAAACCATGTGGTTCTCAGCCTGTTGCATTTAAGTGTTGGTAGCTTTGAATGTACAATAATGGATTGTAATGTGGTGTATGTTTACCGCAGGATGTGACTAACTGAAACACTTGGCAACACTATATTCCACTTTTAAGTGACAAGGTCCAGTCAGAGACAGACGCTATTTCTAGATATGGATATATGGATGATATTACGCATTATTCTTGGATAAGAACCAAGTGCCCTGAACTTCATTTGGAAAAAAATACCTCTTTTAAGTACAGTAAAGAAATTTACAAGCAATAGTTCACCAGTGGCAGAATGCTTGCAATATTCACTGCCGGACCTTTTTGGCCCCAATTTTTTATTGAAACGGTATCTTAACATCATAGGACGAGCTCGACGTTCAGTTGGCCTTCGATTCTTTGGTGTAACAGTGTTCAATTAGAATCCAGAAAAGAAATGTGGTTCGTGTAATGTTTTGTTGAAAGGGTGTGCCAAAGCAGTGTTTCGTTGTCGGACTAGTGAGTATACGACTGTACAGGGCAAATGAAATTGTGTACTGAAAAGGAATGTAAAGCAATCATGCTACATGGCCAAGGTCAACGACAGAAAAGCATTTCTGGACTACACTTGACAATTTTTCACTGAAGAATGAGAAAAATATAAAAATACTCAATCATGAGCTGCCACATCAGTCTGTTTTTTTTTTTTCGTGTTTGTTCAGCATTATTGTAAAAACATATAAGAGCTGTACATGTACAGTGTACACTAATCTACAAAATTATCAAAAAGGAGAAAATGGTTGTAAATCAGTTTCGATTATTTGTTCAGCAGCGGCGCCCATGGTACGAACTCCACCAACGCCAAGCAAAGCAAAAGCAAGTTCTTTCTCGTTCCAACGCCTCAGCCCCTCACTTAGTCTCTTCAATAACTCTACATCCACCTCAACTACCCAACTTGGCATGCACCTGACCATCAAACTCAAGAAACCAGACACATAAGCACGCCAAGTGACTGGATCACAACCAAGAGATATCTTACCATCAAAAGCACTAGCCACAAATTCTAAATGACATCCGAGAATTTTTGGACGACGCTTTGAAGCAGATGATGACGAGTCGACCCCCCAAATAAAAGCTCCACAAAGGGCCACTAAGTATGCCAATGCATACCCCCTAAGCAACGGAAGCATTGCACCCGAGTCCTCTTCTTGCTTGGACCAGTGAATGGACATAAACCAAGAAGGAAGAGTTTCCTTTATTAGTGACTGAACCAGCCCCAGCCCACCAGATAAGAACATGAAAGAAGCCCCCAGAGAAGCTGCTAGTTTCACTTTCGTTATTGCTGCAGCAAACGAGAGATGCCCATGTTTCATTCCGCTTTTGACTTTCTTTAGCTTTTCAAACCTCTCTCTAGGAAGCCCCGTAAATGTTATGTCTTTCACTAATTGCATCAATAAAGCAACTATCTCTTCCCTTAAGAACATAATGTCTCGGATTGACCTATAGACTCGTAGATATAGAATCCCGGGAGCAACCGGAGAGATCCCACCGCTAAAATGCGATCCAAATCCATGGCCAAGAAGTGCTCCGACACCACCATTGCTTGTGATGCAGGTACTGTTTAAACCAAGTGTAGCACTAAAGCAGCTCTTAAGAAGCTGAACAACAGCATCATTGCTATGAAGGAAGACAGTACGAGAGGCAGAAAATACTAGGAAATCACTCCAACGTTTTGCCTTTTGGGTCCACAAAGAAGCCACTATTGGCATGCACGGCCATGGGCAACCTGCTGCTAGGGACTCCAGTGCCGGGCCTGCTAGATTGAGAAAACGTTGTGAGGCTTTATCGAGTTTATAGGTTATGGTGAGGCTTACAAATGCAGCCAAGGGCAGCGGAAGTGCAGCTGGAGAACTCCCCCCTACAAGTATAAGTTTCCAAAAGACATTGAAGTATATCAGAATAAGTAAAGAAAAAAATGAAAAAGCTATATCTCCAAAAAACAAAAATAAACCATTTCTAACAATTGTTTCGCTTTGCCAAAAAGCCACTAGACAAGAAAAAACACAAATACTTCAAAGATGCATGCACTTCTCATTTTGATCTAATCTGTTTATGGAATTATAGAACTACATGATCTAAAGCGCCAACCTCGAAAATTCACATGCAAGAGACTGCAGTAAGAAAATTGTCCATAACCATTACTTAAATGAAATGCATGTCCAACTCTTCTTTACAGAAAAGGATACCTGCAGCAAGACTGGGGACATCAACACCAGTGGCAGCCAATATTTTCTTAATATGTTCCTCAACATTGGAGAGATTTGCAGCAGGACTGGGCCAATCAGTTCCATTCATAAAAACTTGTTTCCAAACACCACGAGTTACTTCAGCTGAGAAATAACTTACAATAGTCGCCAAAGTAGCAGGAAGATAATCGGCCAAATCTTTAAGCCCTGTAATAAAAGCAATTTACACAAGTAGCAGAAGGCTAGCCCACAACACTTCTGTTCCAAGCTGCAGAGCCATTGCTCCTGACAAACTTTCTTTCTAATTTTTTTTCATTTTATTCCCCGTATTTGTTCTTTGTTTGGTAAAAGGGGAAGTGCTAATATAATTATCAAACTTATTTTATAGATATTAAGAACCAAAAGCTTAAGGATATTTGTGATGTTCCAGTTCATGAACTTGAGGAATATACTGTATATTTTTTTGGCTCAAACAATATTTAATATTTTCAGGTTCTTTAGGTACATGAGGAGGAAGTCCAAATGTTCATACTAACCTGTGCAGAGTTCACGAGGTGATAATCTTCCATGGGAACATGCTGTTAGAGCAGCATCAGCCACAAAGGGAACAGCTTCAAGGATATCCCAAGCAGGTAACTTAGGCCTCAGATAAGTATCTTCGCTTCCAGGTCCAGAGGAACTACTACTTCCAGACGTCACGGACTGACATCCTCTATTAATTCTCTTAAACATCATATTGAGTAGTGTATCAACAGTTTGATAAACAGGAGTCCCATTGACAAGACCCGATAAGGGTGAAGCTATACATGCCAGGTGTTGTCTATACCATACTTTAAGTTTTGGAAATGAGTCCACAAATATGGGTTTAGGAGATGATGAACTGGCAACTTTTGCAAGTCTCCTTCTATTTGGGTCCTTAAGCATGTTTCCTGAAGACACTAGATGGGAATTCCGCACTAGTAGGAGGTATTCGGGAGTAAGTTGAGATCCTACTGGAGGTACATCTCCGACTCCATATTCAACAGGCGGATGATTAAACCTCCACAGCTTTAGAAGAAGAGCAAATGCATTTGAAAACACGGCATGGGCAGATATCTCCTCTCCTGTCGTCAGGGTCCATGAGATATTCGGAACACATGAACCAAATACCTCACAGATTGTCATCAATGAACCAGCAAGTTGTGGAACCTGGTAAACGTAAAAAATATCAGTATGCTGTTTCCACTAAGTTCATAGTGCCTAAACATCCCTACTTCCTCACATTATATCACCAGGAATTCCTATGTTAGCTGTATACTCTTTACAAAATCCAAAAATATCTCTTGCACTTCATATTTTACAAAATAAAAAGTGAGTAAACTGCTCTTTTACTTTGCATATCAAACAAATGGAAGTTAGGAAAAAAACTAACAATAACTTGTATCATATCTTAGGTCCTTTCACACAACACTTGATAATATATGATTCCACTTTCCAGAATCTATAGAGAGGTAAACTGTCCAAGCACTAACTTCACATTGTACCAGTTACTCAGGTATGGACAAAGATGTGGATTATAAGATCACGAAAAGTAAAGGACTAATCAGCGTGTGCATGTCGCGTGTTCTAAACAATTTCAACACTATACAAGGCTAATGTTACAAAATGTACTACCAGTTATCCTAGAATTTCGTTAAACCACGAATCTGCCTTCTACTTTTTGCAAGAGTAGGTGTGTAAAAGTTAATGTACCAAACCATGTACAGAGAAAATCTGGACGCAATCAACAGGTGCTATCCCAACAAGAAGGACATTCAGCATCGGAGCATAACCTATCAAATAGCTGTCAAACCCTGAATAGTCAACAGGAACTGGTGGAGACAGTAATCTAGTTATGAAATAAACAGTGTGTTCCTGCAGGATCATTAGCTGAGCACAATTAGAAAAACTCGGCTGTTTTGCCACCAAAAAGTAACTCAAAAAGGAAAATAAATAAATAACGATGGGTGGGTACTGTCTACTGTGCAAAAGCTCTCAGTGATCACTTGATACCAACATGAAATTTGATAAAAATATTTATCAAGAAATGGGGATGACTTGATAAACTACCTGTATATTCCATCCGCAAATCAATGAGGCCCCACAGAGAATAGTAGCAGCGGCTATCCTTTCATCATCAGATCCATTGACTGCAACCTCAAATACTTTCTCAATTTCTGCTAAGCTTCCATCAAATCCATGAGCTTAAATTCAGTTGCTTTATTATTGGCAAAGTCAATAAAAAAATTAAAAAGCATGTCTATCTGGCTCAAGGAAAGAAAAAGGTTCAAGTGAAGAAATACGGTGGAACCATAGGGTACTAAATGTAGCCTAATGCATCTCTGAAGCCACTGCAACACCAAAGCAAGAAGCCTCTTACGTTACAGTCAATATCATTTTTTTTTTTAAGTGTCTCAGAAATGCTTGTCAATGATGATTTCAGTTCTTAATGTATAGTTTGTTGAAAGATTCAAAATATTTGCATTTGATGGACTAAATGAGATGTACTATCACCTAGATTTTGGGTTGAAAGTCCTCACCTATACTCATCCGCTTACATACGTTTGAATAGGGTTGAATTTTGAGCATAATTGTAACCTACTAGTAACCGTGTTAGTGCCTCGACACCCATTGGCTAACACACTAGGACAAATTGAGATTAGGTATAAAACTTTATTATCTACAATTTAATTGGCAAGGGCATCCTGTGATTACCTTGTAGCAGGAGTTGATACTAAAGCAATAACCATTGATGGAGTAAGAGATGCCCCCTTCATAAACAATGACCAATCAGACACTTGATTTGGAACACTTTGAGGTAGTTGATTGATGTGTCCGCTTACATAACCTGACCAGAAATAAGCGGACGTATCCAGTAGATTTCTGGCAATGCATGCCTCAACTATTAAATGATGCAGGTTCCCAGCTGCAAAGAAAAC
>CAIGRP010119541.1:0-14028 GCA_903798385.1 Fraxinus cuspidata
AATTCCGACATTATGTTATGCAAGATTATTTTTAGTGCTAAGATTACTATGAAACTTATATAATCAACCTTTATTATTTGAATCTTATTTTCCATGCACGTTTTAAATTGTTGAATGATTGACATAGATTTAATTTTCTCTACAATTATATGTGAAATAACATGTTTTCATTCTTGAATGATTGACATAGATTTAATTTTCTCAACAATTATATGCGAAATAGTTGTATGAGTTTTGTGCCTTATTTTACCTTCGAAACATTGAAAATAACTTAGATATAGTGTTAATTGTCGTAGACTCCGATATTGAATAGAAATATGTCACTACACTTTACGTGATCTTTAAGTATTCATAAATGTTTAATACATATGTTCGCATTATAAAACTTGCATTTAATTATAATCTTGCATTTATTTTAGTTAAGTTAGATCTTCCAGTAGATTATTTAATTTATAGGAAAAATCACAAATTTCAATTGTCTCGGTTAAAGCTAAGTTAATTCGAATTTGAACTTGTACAATCTCTGTGGAAACGATACTTGACTCAAAATCCGTTTTACTACTTGTTAACGAACGGTGCACTTGTGGTATTTTACACGAACGATATTTTAGTGACACGGTTGCACAACTCAATCATTGTTATATAAGCAATCCAAAGTTAGGTTTTAGTTTCTGCAATCAATTTTAGTTTTTGATTAATTGATGTCTAAATTAAAAACCACATTTTTGACTTTGATATGTGGCCATGCTTGGTTGATATCTCACAGAATACCATGTTTATGAATTCCAGGTTTTTTTGGTACAAAAATCTGATTATAATGATATAATTTCTTAGACAATCGATTTGTAAAAGGAGTAAGCACACTAGATTTCGTAAATTAAAATTTATTGAATCTCTTAAAGCGATCAAATCTGCTTGAAAGATGCAGAGAAAAATACACTTAAATAGAGCAGAGCTTCAGAGGCTCTCTGTTTCACAATTTTTTTATGCAATGAGATTCACTGTCAAAATTAAGATATCATTTATTGTAAATATAATGTGGTTAGTACATAGGCTTATCCTTCTCATGCAAGATATCATTGTGGATACCAATTGTGCAAGCATAACAGCAGTTTTCCGCGGAGGCCTCTACAGAGAGTGTCCAATTGCAATGATTTTGTTTAATTTGTCGTCATCAGAATAAACTACATACTGAAAAAAGAGACCAAACCTGATCAACCTGGTGGTGGTGATGATGATGATGAGGAATTACTAGACAGGCGGCTTCGCAGCTTCTTTTTCCCTAGATTAGTCGTTCGTAGCATTGAAGATTTTTATGGAGCGATTGAGAATCATGGGTGTGCCATTATGTGTGAGAGAGATTGGTTTGCGATAACATCAATACCAGACAAGCAAAAGCTCTTATTGCTACTAATCTATTCTATCTATTTCTCAGTAACTTATTCTGTTTGTGAGAATTTAAAGATTCTGCTTGCAACTTTCTCGATCCATAGATGTTATGCTTAGTCCAAAAGTTGGGCGTGTAATAGTGGTGCTAGAATTTGAAAGAGAGAAAATATAGGTGATAGTAATCGTGACAATGTAAGATTGGCACTACGAGATTACTCGATGGTTGTTCGCAACGGAGCCCAAAAGGGCCAGGGGATCTCAAGTATCGTGCGTGCCACAAGGAGTAAAAATGATGGACACCAGGCTAGGTTCGTGGCGAAGTCCGGTTGTCCCTTCTTTATCCACTTGACATCACTAAGACAGTATATTGGTTTATATATCCACTTGACAAGATAAAGATGACAAGTCCAAGGAGTTCATTTAGAGGGCTTCTCAAATATAGTATGGAATTGAGTTAAGTTTATTGCAATACATTCCTTTTCCCGTCAAGTATGTTGGTGTTAGTGATTGGATGGGGGCAGGGGTAGATGTGTAGTGAGGGTTAATTGAGGATTACTCCTTTAAAAAAAGATGAAGGGAAAGGCTTTGGTGTTTTCTTAAACTTCAAGTAGAAACTAAAATACTGACTCAAGCATTTTCCTTCCACAGGCTTGATGCTTTGTACACCATTAATTGTAGCTTAGATGGAGCACAATTTTGGGACAATTGCATTTTGTTCTTCTTTATCTCTGCAGCACATCCCGCTTTACATATAGCGAAGGAATTCGTTTCAATAGGCTCAATGATAAAGAAGAGTATTTGATTCTATCTTCTTTTCTAATTCATCTATTGGATCAGGTTATGAATTCAAGGAAGATGATATATTGTCATGTGTGATTTTGATTGTCTACATGCAGGTACACAAAGTGGGTTGCTTATGGCCAGTCAAAACTTGCTAATATACTCCAAGCTAATGAGTTGGCCAGACTATAAAAGGTACTTAATTCGATGTACAATTCTGAACAAGATTCATTGTCCATTGTATGATTTTCATTGTTATTAATTGCTTTTTTTATTTTCTAGCCACTGTTTCCATGGTAAATATTATGCTTCTCTTCTGCTGTTTAGAGCATGTTTGGCTAAGTTTCAACAATATAATTATAAGTTAATAAATTTCAAATTATGGGAAGAATGGTACTCCAGGTTTTGAATGTTCTATTTGATTAGATGTTCCTGTTATTTGTTAACTTTTGGTTGCTTGTGTTACTGTTGGGTGCCTAAAATGTACTCCTGAAATGTTTTAAAAATGAACTTTGGCATGACTTTGACTTCTTTTATGATTATATTTTCTTGTTTGGTTATGGCTTTACTTAGTTATGGATTTTTGGTACATATTTATCCCTTGCGTCCTTGGAAGTATGTTTTTGGGGTATGTGTGTGTTTTATGTTTAATATGGACTGTGTAATTATTTTGTAAAGATCACACTTTCTAATTTTATGGAGTTCATACATTTCCATTACTGTTGAAAAATGTCCAATTGTCATGATCAGAATTCCACAATCGCACCTATGCACACACATGTCCTCAACTTGTCATATATTGCTCGGTTGAAACATGTAAAGTTTCACCAATGTCTCTTGTCTGAGCCTGTGCATCCTAAGCAATTGTCTTTTATAGTGATGAATATGTTGCAGTGTTTTGCACCGTTAGTGGGGATTACATTTGGTTGTTTAAATCTTGAGTTCTTATACCAACTCTCCAGTAAACCAATTTGAATGTCTTCTTTTGTTTCCCTCCAAAATTGACTCCTTTTGGCTAATATTTGTTATTTCTTTGAGTAGATCAATAGAGAAACTAGCTGTGTGGTCTGTGATCAGCTACTTCAAGTATCTATTTTATAGTTTTTGGAGATCTGATGTACCTTTACAAAGGTTTGTATGCATACCCTTAAGATTCATCTGGTGACTGTTTGCAGTTCAATGGTTCCTGTCCCTAGAAATCCTGTGGGGAGAGAGTTCAATTTTTCTATGGATGAACTTCCTGTACGGGTAGTTGTTTTAAAAGTGTGAAATATGACGTCATTTGAATCACATTATGATTGGGTCGAGGCCAATTTTGCGATAAAATTTTAGTTATCAAAACAAAAGAAAACTTTTCTCTTGTTTTGTCCCTTTACAAATCAAATATTAGCTAATGCTGAATGAAGTAGATCCAACGCATATGAACATGTCTCTGTGGTTTAGGCTATCGAATATGTATGGATATAATTTTGATTTCTGAAAAAACTTCACTGGAACTTTTTTCTTTGGAATACTTCTTTAAGCAAATAAATTTCCAATTAAATATGCTACTTCCATATAGGTTTTGGTTATATCCTATAATCAGTACCATTCCCTAAAACTATAGTATCTATCTTAGATTAAGCATTGTCCTTGAACTGTACACTACAAGCTCTTCATAAAATATTGCATACCAATCTACGTAAGGATTTTCATCTGAATTTCAAAATGAGAAGGTTTAATAATTATCAGCAGATATGTAAGTACAGTTTTTATCTTACGTTTCTTGATTGTGCATGTCTAGGTATTCTAGCAGATACTTGATTTTTGATTTCGGTTCTTGAACTGATTCTTTTATGTAAGTTGTATGGGCAGATTAATGTGACAATATATGATTGGGATATAATTTGGAAAAGTCCAGTTCTTGGTTCAGTGACAATCCTGTGGAAAATGGAAAATGAAGGACAGACTGGTGCTGTATGGTATCCTTTGGACAGTACATCAAGAGAGGTACCACATTGTTTAAATTCTGCACTCTGAAGATTTATCACACCTCGTCTGAAAGTTATGTTGTGCATCATTCAAGACTTTTTTTTCCCATTCAGATCTATCTTCATATTGTATATTGTATCACATCCTTATTAAACTCACTCTCAATACATCACTTTTAAAAATCGAATGTCTCTCGCCAAAATAATCGAATTTAGGAGGTAAAGTGGCATGTAAAATATGTACAGCAGGTCACAGAAGGCTAGCTTTACAAGATTTTATTATTGCTGGTCCATGTAAAAAATTTAAAGTAGACAACACAAAAAAAAGATTAAGATTCTGCTATTTAAGTAATATTTTTCCAAAATTATTTTCATTTACAAAAGTTAATGTTGGATAAATAACTAACTCAATAAATAACTTCAATTAAGAACATTGAAGCTCTTTTTCCAAAACTATTACTTCAATGGAGCAGTAGCACAACAGATCCTGTTATCTACCCCAATTTTTTTTTTTTTCTTAAATCTTGTAAAGTTGGCCCTTTGTCAGCTACTGCACATATTTCGCATACAACTTGACCTCCAAACTTTGATTATTCCAATGAAAGACATTCAATTAGTAAAAATGAGTTACTGAGAGTTGAGTTTAATAAGATTCTGATACAGTCAAAAGTTTTGTTTCTAGAGATCAAAAACTTCTCTTACTGCCTACGTTAACAATACTTTGTACCGTAGGCAATATGTTCTATAGGAATAATAACGAAAGTACCGAAGCAGTCAACAAATCACTGTCGTCTACATGATAAAAATCATTGTGGTATATTATGCATTTCGTTTTTTATCTATCTGTATATATAACATATACATCAATCTTCATGTTCATTGTGCCAATTAAAAATAAAATTTTAATCAATTTGTATTTCTAATTTTTCTTACAGGATGTAATGAGAAGAACTTTCTATAGGGATTATTTATTTATTTTGTCGTACGAAAAAGATTAAATTACATACAAAACTAGAGCCTCCACTTTTTACATAATACTTCACAAGATATGCATAAAAGTTCTCACGGGGATAGTAATGAGATGGTTCACATTGAAAGATACAAATTGCTTGAGAAAATGTGCAACTATTTAAAGTTCTTTATACAATTATCTTAGAGATTGTTGCGGAATTCTCCGTAAAAATAGCACAGAAAACTTTAAATAGTTCTTCATTTTCTCCACCAGTCATGTCTCTCTCCATGTCATCAACCTAATTATTGTCCCCATCAAAACTTTCATTCACATCTTTGAATCACTACACTCGAGGCAACATGATTCTAATGCATCCTGAACCAAAATGGTATTATTCTTAGATTCCAGTCCTTCACATTCCAAAAACAAAGAAGATGAGAACGACGATGGTAGCAAAAGCAAAGGCATTGCAGTGGATGATTCTAGCGGTGAAAATTTTGAATGATACAAAAATGTTTAAGCATTGGAGCAATGACGAAAGTTAGAAATAGTTTTTGTCCTTCTTGTTATTCTAGTTTGAAGTGCAACATGTAGCAGAAAATAGCTTTTGGAATTTGTAAATGACCTTTAGAATATTTCTTGTATTTTAAGCTATTCATGAAATAGTTATTGAGCCCAACATTATCTGCAGTTTGGCTCTATTTCTTTTTTCAAAGAACTTAGTGTTATTTTTATTGTTTAAATTATTCTTGAACTTTTAGTTTGTAGCTATGAATGATACAAGGAAGAAAGTTACTTTAAAGATTATTCCAAATGTAGACTTTCAAGCAACGGGTGAAAAATTTGTAAGATGATTTATTCCGAAAATATGTATTCTCAACAAATTTAGCAACACGTTTGTTTTATTTCTTTTTCTACTGCAATTAACGTTATTTATATCCATACGAACATGTTTGTGAAATAACATAAGATCTTTATAATTTGAAGCAAAAATTAAACATAATGCACAAAGAAAATATAAATTATATTATCTAACTTTATGCATCAAACATCTATCGTACAATTTTTAGAGCTGCAGTATCACATTTCAATTAATATGTAGTCACTTAAAAATATCTCAACACCTTAAAATATTATTAACAAACCACTTACAAAATTATTTTAGCTATCGTGCAAAGCACGATCCCCACTAGTATAGAAGACAAATTGTTCTTTTATAGTAAATTGTTTTTTTAAGAATATCATATCTGCAACAATTATTCAACAAAGCAAATGCCATTTTCCGTTTGGTTGAAATATCTGAAAAGGAAGACTGCTATCATTTCCGGGTTTCAATCCCGATGATAAACTATACGAGAACCAGGCTAAATTCATTATAGAGATCAACAATAGACAACTCCCCCATTCAACAAGCATACATATACTGAAAGATCTTTTTCAAGGCTACTTTGATCAGAAAATTGCAGCCAAGCAGAAATGCAAAATTTTAACAAAATAATGGAGTAAAGGCCTTTGGATGGATCTTATTTTACAGCTATAATACATCACAGCAACCCAAACTCCATAATCTAAAAGGGTTTCTAGCATTTGAGTGGGCTGATATAATAACAGTTGAGGGGCTTTGATATTTAACACTACAATGAAAATTAACATCTTTATACGTTAATGACTTGTTTGGTAATGTTGATTAGTTAATACTGAAGAAAAAAGATGTTTGAATCTTGTCCATTGTACCGTCTGGTCATGTCCACTGTTGTGTTCCGAACTTGCCCTAAAGAATTTCTTCTTGTAATGTCTGTGGCCTGATAGTTGAATTCCCAATTACCATTTTCTTTTGAGATTAGTAGCATTGGTTAAAACAGAAGAAGAATCCTCTAGGCTTGTTCTCCATTGGCATTTTTCGCGTGTCCCCTCTGTGGTCATCCCTCTTTGCCATCAAAGAGCTTGTGCCGGGAGATTCGGGTGGGAAAACAGCATTCTTAGAAGTGAAAATTCTCGGAGGCACAACATGTTCAGGAGGTGAATTTGTTGAGAGGGAATGAAGGAGCATCTGAATTATCTGACTGAAGTTGGGCCTGGCATTTGGATCCTCCTTCCAACATGAAGTTACAATTAAAGCCAAATCTTCTGGAAGATTATCCGCGCTCGGCCTTACATTCTGAAAAGGAAGGTATGAATTTAAAGTGAAAGAAAATAGAACAAGAAAAGTAAAACTGATTTGATTCTTCCAGACAGATATGATCAAGGAAACAAGGAGTAAGAGGATTGCAGTGATAGAACAAGAGTCAATCTCGGGAATGAAGACACCATGTCTACGTCAACCTATACCAACACCCTGTTGGATATTATAGACCCTAATCATATTGTTCCCTTATCCCCTCTATAGAGAATCTTTTATTGATGGGTATATTAAATATCACATCCCATGTATGTATTAGTTCTCCCCTAATGTTCCAACCATATATGAAGGTTGAAGCATTTTACAGAGGTCAATTTTAGTAACAAGAAAGGCGTGAAATCCCTTTGTACCCTTCTTTTTAGTTATAGTAGAAAACATGCGGTGGCAAGTGGACATAACTTTCATATTAAGAGTGAACTATATTAAATCTGTGTTTTTGCATCTTTTGACTTCATTATTGATCTTCTAATCAGGGTTATGGCATAATCCCTACCACACCCTCCCCACTTCCACCCCCGTGCCCAGCATAAGAAAATCATGAAGATCTTCCAAAAAGTGTAATTTAAGGTGAAGTGGAAAAAGAGTGAAGAGCTTGAAATAACGGAAAAGAAAATTACTTTAAAAGCAGCTGCATATGCTGCCTGCAGATTCGACATGCCTTCAAACGGTAACTTGTTATGAATGAGCTCCCACAGTACAATAGCAAAACTATAAGCATCCACTTTGTGATTATAGTGCTTCTTCTCTCCATGCCTCAGTGTTACTGTACTATAGAGCTGCACTTGTTAACCCGGAAAAAAGGAAGTAATTTTCAACATTCATGTTCGTCCAAAAATTATAGAAGTATTAAAATAAAACTAAGGACAGTTAATTTACCTCCGGGGCCATCCATCGATAAGTTCCAGTCTCAGCAGTCATCATCTCAGTCAACGATTCTTCTCTTGCCAAACCAAAATCCGCAAGTTTAACAATTTTGTGGTCTGCCGTTAAGAGTAAGTTTTCTGGATGGGGTAAAGAAGAAAAGAACATAGTAGATAAATCAAGAAAGGTTTCAGCAGAAGATACAAAAGAACGGCTTACATCTGTTTCATCGTAAAGGAAAAAAAATGCACTCAAGAAATAATAAATTAAGTTGCACATATTTAAACGAGAAGTGCATGAAATACAGGAGAACCAATTATTTTCCATAATTATATTTATTCAGATCTGTATGACTTTAAAATATATTGTCCAACGGAAATCTTGATTTTGCCACAGAGTCGCCACACGTAAAATGTCAGAGATACCTTGTAATGCATTTCACAAGCTTGACTCCAGACTTCAGCAAGATTCTAGATATCTATGCTTCCTACACTGTAGCAATTCCATTTATTTGTAATCAACTTATATAATAAAAACAAATATAATTTGGCAGTTCAGATTATACGTGTTTTAAAAATCGGCTAATTAATTTCTCTTTCAAGAGCAACAATTTAAAAAAAGAATCAGAAAGTAAAAAGGAAGCATATGTTCTGACAAGACAATATACAACACAGTGATAACATGCACTGTAGAAAAAATTCTCGCAATTTGAATCATAATGAGAATTTTCTTAGTTCAACCTCAGATCAAGAATCAACTGAGCTCACGAAGACTTAGAACTGTATAATTATCGACATCTTACTTTCACTAAGCCATTACAAATTTATTTATAAAATCAAAAGGTGATTCATAGTTCAGTTTTTGTCATCTTGTTCTCTAAGGGGCACTAATCCTTTAAATCTGGAACCAAAGGGTATCATACCCCTCACAATGACGTTCTCTTTCAAGCCTATCAACTAATCGATCCAACCCCAGAGAGCTTTTTATGAGTATTTATGTACTAGTTCGAGGTCAATTTCATCTTAGAAAATGAACATCACTGAGTCTGCAATCCCAAGAACAAGAAACAAGCTGCTAGGAATTGAAAAACTTAAAGCAGATATCGAACAATCTGTCTTTGTCACTACATCAAAAGATTAAAAGACCTAGGACCCCCTTAATGATACAAAAATTCGGCATCGGAAAATGAATTCTTAACGCCGTGCAAATTCATGAGGATTTCACTAACAGCAGCCTATCTTTTCCTCTTTCTTTTTGGCTATTTTGATCCATTTCCTCAAGAGAAATATGCATAATAAAACAATGAAAAATGAGGAAGAATTATTACCGGGCTTAAGGTCACGATGTATGATTCCATGTGAGTGCAAACATTCCATTGCACGAGCTATATCAAGTGCAAATCCAATTGCAACTCTCATGTCCAGGCACTTGGGCCGCATGTTTAGCAAGTATTTCCGCAACGTCCCACCAAGCAGAAGCTCAGTTACAATAACCATGACAGGTTCCTTGCAAGCTCCAATAAACTGTCCCAAGTAGAGTTCTTAAGATAATGGAAGCAAGTGAAATTCAATATGCGCATCTTTGGTAGGTAGTACTTAAGGACTTAACATACAATGAACAAGATTTTTAACCTTTTTTTCTTCCATAATACTGTCCATTGTATCAGTGTCATAGTTGATATACTATAGCAAATATATACATGTGTTCCACATCTAGATGCATTGTGTAAATGTAAATGCCTATACAGCCAGATTTCACGAATTTGATACAAAAACAGTACATAAATAATAACAGCACAACCTTAACTAGATTCTTGTGTTGAACTTTGGATAACATTGCAACTTCTCTCTCAAATCGGTCTTCCCTCTTGGCAACCTCTTCTGGCGTTTCCCCTTTATGAACTATTTTGATAGCCACATTATGGTTTTTATATCTGGAAAATGGCAAAACAAACACAAAGATCAGATAATAATATAATACAGACCGGCCAAAGTTCCAGTTCAATAACCTTTTGCCGCATTAATTTTTCATAGCGAAAAAAAGTGTCTCGTGTAAACACAGCAACATATACTTCCAAAGGGCATTAATTCTCTCATTTCAGAAACTCTATTTGTAATAATATAGACAAGATATTACTCATTGAATCATATCGATTAATCATTACAGTTTATTGGGCACAAAATCATGGCATGAGTAGCTCCTTGAAATCGATAAAGTAATACATTACAAAGTTCAAAATAGAAACAAATGATACACAAGAATTTGTATCTGATCTTCTCTTCCTTCCATTCTTAGTTTTTTTTTTAAAAAATTATAAATCCTTAAACTTCAGAAGTCAAGAATTAGGCAGAAGAATAAAGTCAACTTACTTTCCCTCATAAACCTTGGCATGAGCTCCTTCTCCAATCTTCGGCCCGACGAAAAGAAGATTCGGATCAACCAACCACTTCGGGTCAAAATTGAACTCTGCATCCGAATAAAACCCATTCCCAGATCCCATTTTTCAACAAACCCTCAATACTCAATTCCAAGATCAAACTTTTATATTTGTTCTTTACACATTTGAAGTAAATCCCATATGAAAATATACTCAATAAATAAATACACACAACAAAATCCCAAAACCCATATCCCAAATTCATGCACTGAAATCCCTAAATATATAATTGTTTAAAAACCCACACGATTTCAGAGATTCCCACAACCAACAAATCAATGGTTATTGGAAACAGAAGAAGAGCATTAAACAATCAAGAAACCCAATCTTGAATGGATTTTCAAATACAAAATATGAATTAGAAGTATGAAGGAGGAAGGGTGGGGGTGGGGTGGAGTTTGTTTGGGCTTTTCTCGCCGAGTAACACACTCAAATTTGTGTACAGTTTTTGTGTACTTTTGTGATCTACAGAGATAAAGCCGCAGAAGGAATTGAAGTCTATGTCAGAAAAACAGTAGGGGGCTAAGCTAATTATTTTGTTCTTTTTCACTTATTTTAATAATAAGTGATTACAAAACGGAGTACAAAAGGGGACAAGCGGGGTAGAAGGGAAAGAACACAACATGGCTCCATTGGAAAAAGATATGATTTTATTTTAATTTTTATATGAAATCACAAGGAATTATTTTTGGATTTTGTCACTTGTATATAAAAAATGTAACGATTATTGAAAATTATGTGAAAGGAAAAAATTGGATAAAAATTTTATGTGACATTATGTAATCTATTATGTAAATTTTAATGTACATATAACAATATCCTTGTTTTTCAACTTAGAAAATTGAAAAAAAAAAAAAAATTATTAAATTTGCACATGGAAATGGATCCTCATACAGG
The DNA here is from genome assembly GCA_903798385.1 of Fraxinus cuspidata. NCBI lineage: Eukaryota > Viridiplantae > Streptophyta > Magnoliopsida > Lamiales > Oleaceae > Fraxinus > Fraxinus cuspidata. The sequence goes on from CAIGRP010119541.1 coordinate 11,466, forward strand.
GACAAGCCCAACAAGAGACGACGATCCCACTGGTTTTTGTTCCATATTTTTGAGTTTTTTCATTATTTTTCAAAAAAGAAAACCCTCTTTTTTTTCTTTTTATACAAACGAATTTACATGTGTGATCGATAATATGGAGATCATTCGTATTTACTTGTAATAAGTTAAAAAAATACCAATATTTTCTACATTTCTAAGTTCTTGGAAAGATAACTCTCTTTTTCTAGTTTTATGGCTCGATTCGTCATATTGACAGAAGGATGACCAGTGGCAAACCCATCACCTAATCCCGGGTAGGGGCGACCACGCGTGCTGGCCTCCATAGAAAGAGTTTTGGGAAGAAGATGGCCGGCACGACGCCTAGTAACTTGTTCATCTTCTTCCTGACTTCCTCTGTTCAATTTTTTTTTTTTTTTTTTGGTGTTATGAAATTGGGCCGTTGCGGCCCATCCCAGCCTAACTTTTTTTTTTATTATTATTTTTATTTTGGTAATTGGGCCATCTGAAGATGGGGGGCCCTTTTATTTATTTTTTATTTTGTAATTAAGGATTGATCCATTTGTTTTTTGGCCAAATCCTTAATTATAAAAAGGTTAGCTCAACATTTCTCCCCAATTGAAATTAAACCCAAAATTGGAAAGAAAATCACTTGAAAGTTCCATCGCGATTCCAATTTCCTTCCGCCACTGCCTGCTAATGAAATGTCACCACCACCAACTGCCAGTCTGCCCAATCCTGCCTATGTCGGTGAAGTGTGAACGGCTGCAGCGTGCAACTTCCTCACCCATGAGTTTTCTTTCTGCCCTTTATGAGTTATGAAATCATGATTTATTAAAGTTTTCAGTGTTGTTTCATGTATGATTTTGGAGTTGAATTTGGAATTGCATTTGGATTTGGAATTGAATTCGAAATTGGGGGAATTGAAAATTTGGATTTATGAATGTATACAACCTGCATGAGAGCAAAAGGAGAAATAAGATAAGTTCCTCTATGCTACATCATGATTAGAGAAACCAATTTATTTCATGACATTACATTCAAATCTGTAAAACTATCATAATAAAAGTAGTCAAGTAGATGTATTTCATGATTGAAATTAAGTTAACATACATTCATGATAGCATATTAATATCATAAAAGGCAAATGCCCCTACTATTTCTGGTCAGTCTTGCCAAGGATTGTATAACTGATTTTGATTTGAAATGAGAAATGAGAAATTAGTTGTATCAATACCATAAATTTGAAATGAGATTATAAGTGATGAGTTCGTTCAAGAAGATCGCTGATTGTCGCTATCAAATTATTGAATTTCTGTAGAGAAAGTCGTCTACTCCACTGCTAAAAAATGTCGCTTATAAAGCATGTGGAACCCTATTTTGAGTGTTAAAATAATAGTTGTATTGTTTGACTCTATAGTCCCAAGTCCTAACCCATAATAGTTAGTAGCTTTTCTTTCTTACTACACGATTTCTTCTCATAAATTCAAAATAACCCATGATAGTTAGTAGCTTATAGTCTAGAAATAATGAAAATATTGTGTTTTAACTGTGTCTGGAAGCAGTGGCGGACCCAGCACCCGGCCGGGGGGGCCGCGCGTGCTGGGCTCCGGCTGAACTTTGGGAAGAAAACAGCCGGCGCGCGGCAAGCTGTGAAATTCTGCAATTACTTCATCTTCCCCGGCGACTATGGGCGTGTGGGCTGGGGCGTGTGGGCTGTGGTAAGTTTGTTGTTATTGTTTAATTGGTTGGGCCGTGTCATTTGGCCCAATACATTATATGAAGGCCCAGCCCAGATGTTTCAAAAAAAATTTTTTTAATGGAGTTGCTGTTGCTGTTGCTGTTGGGCTGGGCTATTTATTTTTAGGCCCACTAATGAATTAAATGTATATCCATTCCATTCCAGGCCAGCCCATTTATAATATCCAAATTGAAATACAATTCAAATAGGACCAAATTCATTTCAATTTTCCCCAAGAAAAATTCGAATTCGCCGTGAGTCCGTGACCATGTCCCGGCTGTCCGCCGACTCTGCAAACTGCCAAGTGCCGACTGCCGAGTTCATCTGTTGCTTCGCCTCTGGCTGTCCAGTGTCCACCACCGTCCAGGCGCACAACCACAGCTGGTCCAGGGAAACGCCGAACGCGTCCGACTGCCGACTGCAGTCTGCTGTGCCCGACTCTGGCGACTACCGTGGCCCGTGACCGACTGATCGCTTGCCGCTTCCCAGCCTTCCCGTCGGCCGTCTCCAAGCCTGAACTGCCGAATCAGAGCTGGTGAGTTTTCTTACCAAAATGGCAAAATCGGTGCTTCTGCCAAATTTTTTTTTTTGTTCAATTGTTTTGTAGCCTGACCGACAATAATTAGTAACCCAACTCACATTGTACTCATATCCGAAATTGAAAGTTTGAAACATGTGAGTAAGTAGATAATACATTATACATTTCTTTTGTATTCCTCATTGACCGGTCATTGACATCATAATTATTTTTGCTACTAATAATACGAATCTACATTTTTTATTTAAAAGAGAATACTTTGATGGAATAATATATGTATATTAATA
>CAIGRP010119542.1:0-12405 GCA_903798385.1 Fraxinus cuspidata
AAGATTCTTATAAATGAAAAAAATGAATTGTCTGACATGATTTAGGAGCTCAAATTCTGAAGTTCGCCTCAGGCCTGCGAAACACAAGTACGACACTGCCTTCACATAACCTTATTAAGTGGTCAATCTCGCCTTTATCCTAACCACAGGGATTTCCACCTGCAGATGAAGCAGAGCACCAAGTAATGAAACGCTTATTCACCAGATTGTATGAAATTACCATCATATCCATGCTTGCTCTTTTGTAATAAAATACTTCTATTTGCAATCAAGTTCAAGCATAATCTCCAATGTTACTTTTGAGTGATGGGTTTTATCACCAATTAAGTTCCAAGTCATCTCCTGATTGTTGCTATTTATTTGATCCTTTGATGCTTCCTTGAAGATGGTAAAATGCACACGAAATATATAGCCAATGTTTGGGCTCCTTTTCTTGGAAAATGCGTTATTTATTTTTTTTTATTTTTTTATTTTCACATTATTTCTTCATAGATCACTTCTTACAAACGGCGTCAATTTGCCAGTCTCAAAAATCTGCCGATCATATGGCCGACAACACTCCGATCACCTCCTCTTCAACCTAGATTCAACATACATATTGAACATGTCATTAGGAGGCAAACGTCATTGGTCGGAGTAAAAAGTTCAGTGGTCGTTCACACTCCAACGATCAAATGTAATGCCGGAACAATATGCATAGAGTGTAATGGAAAATAAGAGAGGTGGAGTGGCTAGAGGAAGTGAAAACTTACTTTAAATGTGGAGTTATCTTACATATTTATAGAGAACAAAATGAGTCAAGATGAGCCATTAAGCTACTGGACCAAGCCCAAGCCAAGATGAGCCTATGTGATTCAATTGATCCAATCCATTTAATTAATGTCAAGTCATCCAACGCCGAACCCTTGACCACATGCAAGCTATGCAAGTTTTTGGTATCAACACTCACACCGTATTACATTATGTTAATCTTTGCTACATCGTATATAGTTTTTCTCATAGTGACTTTGATTGCTATACCATCATGAAAATCAACATAGAATCACCATTTTGCCGCAAGCACAAACAAAATTCAATATAGAGGAAATAGAATCATAACAAGCATTACAGTAATTCTAAAACAATAACACTGCACACAATAAAGATGCCCGTTTGGAAGGGTAAGCAAATAACCACAAGAATTACAATTCAAAATACAAAGATATGGAAAAAAGTTCAAACTATATAAAAACAGAGGAATAGAAGAAAAACTAGAATAACTTTCGGTGTTTCCTTATTTTTATTTTTGCTTGAATTTATAAATCATTTGGATTAAATTCAAAATTTTAGTGATTTTAATGAAATATGTGGTCGAAAATTATGAATTTTATAAAAAGTATGATTAAAATTAATTATTGATTTAAATTTAAATTAAAAATTTTAAGTTTCACCAAACATGGGCTAAATTATCCCTAATGCCACACATCTGGAAATGGATTTATGAACATAACGAACCAAAATATATAGAATCTCTCTCCTGGCGACGCACCATCTGCTGGCGCTTCTTGTACACCAACGCGCCGACCCCAACGACCACTGTGACTGCCACACCGGCTTTACGCCCACTGTTCATCCCGCCGGAGGAGGAGCCACTCTCCGTACGGTCCGTGCTATCCAAGCCGAGATCCACTTGCTGCCAATTTTGTTTAAAATTAGTCCATGTTCAAATTAAACTACAGCCCGTGTCCAAAATCAACAACAGCCTAAGCCCAAATCAAAAATATTAAAACCATTTAGCCCCAGCCAAATCCAAACCTACATGTCCCATCCTCTCTCTCTCTCTCTCTCTCTCTCTACATTTCTCCCGTCTCTCTCACTCTCGTCTCCCGGAATACCAGGCATCGCTGACACCAGCCCTCAATTGTTTGAGATAGGCTGAATTTCTGAGAACCTTCTTCTCCATTGTTCCAAGGTAGGCTATATAAGCTTTATCTTTTTTAGATAATTTTTTTTTTCTTTTCCACTATTTTTACTGCTACCATTTTGCTATTTCCGGAAAATTTCATTAAACTACATCTGGCTGAAATTTGTGTAAGTTTCTGGTGGGTTAAAGAAGACTGGAACTTGGTTGTTGGGCGAATTTATATTAAGGAAGAGCGTGAGCAGTTTTAATGCATATTTTGTTGATTGATAGTATCATATTCCCATTTTAAGTTAGGATTACTAGGCTATGCTGCATTTGTAGTGGAAGATCAGGTTTTCTATACTTGCTTTAAATGAGGGAGGTTTTAATTAGTTAATGGCAAAGTACAACCTTTGAATCAATGAGTCTATAATGAATAATTTTTGTCGATTGACAGTATTATACTACGTTGTTAATTTAAGATTGCTAGGCTATACTGCAATTATAGAGTGGAATATCAATTTTTTTCGATGTACTCAAACTGTGTGAACTTCCAATTGAGGAATTGACGAAGGAAATCTTTGTATCAGTGGCCTCACTATGGTTCATTAAGTGGAAGATTATGTTCATATTATATGATTCCTCTATGCAATATGTCTGCCTTGTGCATTTGGATTTAAACAGAACCAAAACACACACACACACACATATATTTTTTCTAATTGTATTTTAGGTCTAGAAACCCTGTGCTTAGATTCTTCTAAGGAAGTGCACTAATTCTAGTCTGTAATTTTTACTTTTTTTTAGGTAACAGTGTATGCTGCTTGGTTCCAATTTGTTTTAGAATGCACAGTCCAAGAAGCTGCAATCTACTTCCATCGGTAAGTCAATGCCCTCAACTGAACTTGTTGCCTTGTTGGCAAATTAATGAATTGTTGTTGCATTGCTGGCTTAATGAATTATTTTTGGATTATCGCTGTAGTAATTGATCATTGATGAATTTTTTTGGTTGAGGTTTGTAATACTTTTTCGAGAAGATAGATATCAATTATATTGTATATAAGTTTTATGTTTTAAAACCAGGTGTGGCTTCTCTCTCCAAGCCAGGTTTTAATCCTTTCCCCATTTCCTCATAAATGAATAAAAGAAATATTGTTTGCTGCCATTATTTCTGACCCACAAAACAATCTTTGTTTTAACAAGAACGTTCCTTTTCGAATTTATTGTATGTTCAATCTTCAGTTTTTTTTTTGTATATCGAATCAAATTTGAACTGGGTTCTTAATGCTTCTTTCAGACTTCTTAAAGAGAAGACACTGGAGATGTTATCTAGATGGAGACAGAGTAAAATATTCATTGAAAAGTTCACATTCCTTCCATCCAAATTACAGTCTTTATTAGCAATTCACATTCTTTCTTCACCATTTGAATTCACAACAAAAGAAAAACCAGACAATTCGTTTTCCAGTAAATTTGCTCAGAATCAACAAGTTTTTGTGGTTCACAAAACAGTCATCCTTAACCCTGGAGTTGTGCAATCAACTCTGCGAAGCTGCTCTTCTGATTTGATTGCTCTAAGCTTTTTCCTGTGGTGTGCCAAGCAACCCAATTACTTTCATGACAGAAGCACTTTTCTTCACATGGTAAGTGTGGTTTCTAACCTTACTAGGAGATATAGAACGGTGCGAGGAATAGTTGAGGAATTGGAAAATATTGGTTGTATTGTAAAGGCTCAAACTTTTCTGCTTTTGCTGAGAATCTATTGGTGTGGAGGCAAAGCAATGTATGAACTCGTTATCAATGCGTTTGAGGAGATGTGTAAGTATGGTTACACTCCAAATTCATATGCTCGGAATATTTTTATGGATGTTCTTTTCAAGATTGGGCGTGTGGATGTTGCCCTTCGAGTTCTAAAGGAGACTCATGTCCCAAATTTCTTGTCTTTTAGCATTGCAATTTGTAATTTGTGCAAATTGAATGATTTTAACAATGTTAAAGGTGTGCTTAGGTCCATGTTGTCTAAAGGGTATTATCTCAACTCCAAGACATTTTCATTGGTTTTGAATTGTTTTTGCAAATTCACTAGGTTGGCTGAGGCATTACAGCTACTAGGCCTGATGATAGTCTTGGGTGCTCCAATCTCCGTGAATGTTTGGAGTATATTAATAGATGGATTCTGTAAGTCTGGGCAGATTGATATTGCGGCTTATCTACTTGAGAAGATGGTGGAGAGTGGGTGTTCTCCAAACATTGTAACGTGCACACCTATAATTAAGGGGTTCTTGGAATCTCAAATGTACATCAAGGCATTTGAGATCCTTAATGCTCTGGAAATGGAAGGATGTTATCCTGATTTGGTTCTTTCCAATGTGTTGATAGATTGTCTCTCTAAGATGGGAATGTATGACGATGCATTTGAAGTTTTCTCCAGTTTGAGAGAACGACAACTAATACCTGATGTTTACACTTTTGCTTCTCTGATTTCAACTGTTTGTTTGTCTAGACAATACGTTCTTCTACCTTTGCTAATCAGTGGCCTAGCTATAGAACCTGACTTAGTAGCATGTAACTGTCTTCTTAGCTATTTCTGTAAAGCTGGTTATCCAGAAGGTGCTGTGGATTTTTATAACAATATTATAGATAGAGGGTTTACACCTGATAAATACAGTTTTGCCGGGTTACTTAGTGCACTGTGCAGTTTAGGTAGGATTCAAGAAGCAGTGAATGTGTATTGTGAAATTGTTCGATCTCATCCTTATATTGATGCTCACATCCATACTATAATCATCAATGGGCTTATAAAATCTGGTAACCCATTTAGAGCAATCAGATTATTCAAAAAAGCTGCTGCAGAGTTTCCACTTGATGTCGTGTCATACAATGTTGCCATTGGCGGACTTATCAGGGGTAGTCAAAAGGGAGAGGCTTATGCTTTGTTTAGCCGAATGAAGCTGGTGGATATACCTCCAAACAAGAACACATACAATTTAATACTCTCTGGTTTGTGTAAGGATGGAGACATAAACACGATCAAATCTATCATACAGGAAATGATTGATGGGAATATTGAATTGGACAACGATGCTTGTAGTTTAATGAAGTACCTTGGGTATAAGTCACACAACTCTCTTCCAGGATTGCTGCGGAGAAAGGCAGCTTCCTTGTGGAATAATGGATGTGATCCTGGTTCATATGCTAGGAATGAGGATTTTGGAAATGTAATGACTGTTCTAGACGATAGCACATCCAGCTGCGATGATCTCCAGGATGCAGCTATTTCTGTGGGTTGAGAAAAATTGGAGGAAATTGGTTGTTCATTCAGCAAATTGTGTTCCTCGAATTCATAAAGCAGCACAACTTCTTTTCCATGGATATCTAACAGGATTACAGTGGTTCTTTTCCATGGATATCTAACGGGATTACAGTGGTTCTTTAAAGGTACTGCATATTTCTCTTCACTTATCTCAAGTTCCATTTATCTAGACAAGATTAGGCTTTTGTGTAAGTTTACTGCTTGGGATGAACTATAGGATATGCTATCCATCAATATATTTCATGCTGAACATGCCTGGCATCCTATGTTTAAATTAGTTTGTAAATACAGAAAGTAATATAACTCTATTTGCTTAATTTTTTGAAGACAATAAATTATCTATTTTCCATCATAAAAAAACCTGTTAGAAATTTTATGATTGTTGTATGTCTGCATAAATTGTAGCTTTGGAGTTGTAACTAAAAGAGAAGTTCATTTAAATTTTCATTTTTTGTTCATAATTGCTAGTTTCAGATACAAACAACTTCTTATGAACTTTTAGCTTTCTCTACTCTTTGGCTTTCACAGGCAATACATATGAAGAGACTTTTTGACATTGATACTAGATTCGGAATTGACATTATGTACTTTTCAATGTTTTCATTGAGTTACTGATGTGAAAATTCTGCATCTGACTGTACAGTTATTGACTAGATAACAATGAATATAATTCTTGAATGACGATTACGTCTTACTGCATCATCAGGAATGGGCTCGTAAACAGTACATTGTGAAACATCAATGGGGTTCTTCTCAACTGTGGACGAATATCTGCTTCAAAAAATCCAGAATTTTAGGTTAGCATTTTTTATTTAAATAAAAGTATCTGACTTTATTGAATACTTTAATGCTTCATATTGAGAATTTCGTGTGTATTGCGTACATGATATTGTAGTTTGCTTACTCGAATAATGGTATAAATCACTTAGCCTTCAAATTTCAGGCTTGGAGATTATCGTCCATGTTCAGAGACTATTTCGCCCATTGCCCCCACGGCGGAGTTGTGATTCTCATGCCACCAAGAGCACAGGCGATGATATGAAAGACAACACCATCTATACAGAAGAAGATCGAAGTTGGTAATTTTTTGTTGATAGCTTTTCTTGCATTGGTGCTGTTCATTGATTGATTTGAAGAAGCAGAAAGGCTTTTCTTCTGAAGATCCTTTGTTTGGTGCTCTTGATCATTTTAGACGGTCTGGAACACCACATTTATAGCATTCGAGCGGTACTCGTTTTTGGGTAGGCAGCAGACCAGTAAAACCTTTTTGTGCTTCAAACTATGTATTGCACATTTGATTTTCAAGTGTGTTTTTTGTTTGACAGTATATGCACAATTGCAACAAAATACAAAGTAAAGTAAGTACAATAATATGTACTCTTGAGGATTGTGCTATTTCCGTTTCTTTCTCTAGGTAAGGGATACCTGAGGAAATGGAACATTGTTTATGCATAACTAGATGCATAAACAGGACTACCAAGAAATCCATGGTCCAGAATCAATCACAGGTTTATCAACCAAAGCTCTAGCTAATCAAAATAAAAAATGAAATTCAAGCCCAAACAAGCATGTTCGACATACAGCTCTAGTAGATAGGGCAAGAGAGTATAATATACAAAATTTTAATTCATTTTTAGAGATACCGCCTAGAAATCCACCACCCAGATTAGACTATTTAATCATCCCTGTTGTAAAACAAATATGGACATCTAGTGAGTTGCAAAATTTTCACGGCGCAATATTCTTGGAGGGAGTTGAAGCAGCATCTCTTTCATTCTTTTTGCTCGTGCACATCTTCTCTTTGTTTCCTAGCCTCTAGCAACTTGTACAAAGCATGAAAAGGTCAAATCTTTGAAAATTCCATCATGTATGATTTGAGATGTGAAAAAGTCCAGATAAATATCCTACATCTGAATTGAGAGAATGAAATGTCTCGAGAATCCAGTCACAGGTAGATTAAGAACCTTTCTAGTGACAAAAGATCTTCACTTGGCCATGGACGATCTTTTGGAGACAAATCATAGTAGTTCAATCACCATTAGTTTGCTGATTATTTGTAATGTTACTTCACTCAGTTGGGAGTATCCAAGACAATCTCGGCCAACTGGATGTTGCCACTCAAGCTTGCTGCCTTGTCAGAGGGCATGAATGAAAACCCATCAAGAAGCTCTGTGCACTTCAAACCCCATTTCTCCATTAAGAACTCAATGAGGTGATGACCACTGCATATTGTAAATGACAATCAAATGTCACACTTGTTCGAAATGGAATGAAATGTTCCAAAACAGAGAAAATGGAACGAACGATTGAAGCATTACCTTCTGTTGTGATAGGTTGTTATAAAAACAGACTCTGGGAGTTTTTGGAGCAAAAATGTCACAGTGGCAAAAAGATCATCAAAAGCTAAGCAAGGCATGCAACAGAAAATAGTTATTTTAGTTAAACATATATGGGAGAGAAGAATAAACTATATATAAAACAGTTGACCCTACCACTTGCATCATAAAGCACATCAGCTCCAAGGATGATATTTGGGTGTAAACTGAAGATGGGTGCATCCCATACACCCCAAGTGAGTCCTAATACCTACAACATTAAATGAAACCGAAGTAACTTTACATTATGTTGTATTAGCTTACAAGTTAATTCATTGGAGAAAAATGAAAAGAAAATAGAACTCCGTTTGGTCTTCTACTGTAATCCTGATATTTCATGCGCAAGTATGTAAGAAGGACCATGTGCTTTTGTGTGTACTTTTTGGGGCGGGGGTTCGCAACTCATGATGCAGCATCTGAGCTGACTATTATCACATGATGTAAACAAGAGGGTCATGATTTACTTTACACTTGAGATTGTTTAAAACGCACACCCTTCTCATATTATCCAGCACCTGCACGTCCAAGGAATAGAACTCTTTAAAATATAATAAATTGGATAAGAAACAATTTACAACACTATAAACTGGTATTACAAAATTAGTGAGCAGTGGCAATATCACTGAATCAGTGCATTTGCAGTAGAAGTGTTAGTTCTGAATGTCTTTCAACCTCCAACAATACAAAATACTTAGCACAGAATATTTCTTTTACACAACCAACATATATACTCAAGTAAAAATGTCTATTCAAGCCCACCAAAGATAAAGCGTAGGATTTGTCCATGAAAAACGATAGAAGACAGATTACTCTTCACTGAGATATCAGGGTTTTCAAACTCTAAATCTGCAGAATTCAATCCTTCAATTAATTAACTCAACAAATAAATCCATCCACGTGGCATTTGATTAGACATTGCCGAGGCTAACGAACTACAATTGGCAGATTATACACAACAAGTATAAAATCTACTAATTTAATCAAATGATGAAAATTCATCATCTTACACCATGAAAATTAAAGCAGAAAATTCCGGATAACCAATATCATACCTCCGACCTAGTTGAATCATCAGTCAGGGTTACTTCTGCACCCACTTTAGCAGCAACAAGTCCAGGCAATGAAGTTCCAGCACCCAGCTGTCAAAGAAAATTGAAAAAAAGAAGTACCAATGTTAACAGCGAAAAGAAGTTAAAGAAATAAAATTAACATCAAATCAAAAGAAAGCAACAGGTAGAGTTCAAGCTCACATGAAACTAATATTTTCACCTACCTCAACAACATGAGAACTGGAAAAGCGTGCCTTCTGTTGCCAAACATACTCAGCGAGAATTCTACTACATGGCCATACAAATAGTCCATACTCTTCTTTCATATTCTGAAAGGAAAAGCTAGGTAAATATCAAGTAAGGTAAAATTGCACTATATTATAATTTTCATTTTTCTCCCAGTTTATCTTAGTTGACTTAAGAAAATAAATATGGAGGAGGAATAAGACCTCGATGATGCTGATTGAAAAACCATCCTCACTATCACCAAAAGGATGCTGAGAAGTAGTGGTCATGTCTTGACTGGACAATGATTTGGTTACTCCATCCTCTTGTATGAACAGAGTCTGGAAACATCCTAACAAAATATCAGGACCAAAACCTCAAGATAGGGTAAAATCCCACCCTTATTATGAGAGGTGGTTCAGGACTTCTGAATCCTAAAACTTCAAAGATCAAAGAAAGTATTACAATCACTTGTGCAATTCTATCTCTAACCACCTGCACATTATTAAAGCATAACCAAAAATCAAGTTAGTTGGAACATGTTTTTGGATTTTTCTTCTTCCTCTTATGTGTTGCTTAAACTTGTCCCTCGCACATTTAATGTAATTTCTCCAAAAGTAGTTCGTTTCATATGTGATGTATATTTGTACTTGTAGCTTTTTGATGTGATAAAATTGCATTGCATTAAATTAAAAGTATTTAGTAAGATATGAATAATATAACCAAATAGCTGATCTCTTCAATTTATCAATTTAAAAGCAAAAGTTTTGGTTATCTGTCTCTGGCATTAACAATTTAACCTAAATTAAGAAGTTTTTTAAGTTATATCCAAAGTATTTTAATCTAACAATAATTTAAGAAAATCATCAGATTGATGTAAAAGTTGGCGATTTTAGCTTTCATACCAGCATCTCACAAGTCAAACATAATTTTCGTTTATACATGTTTGGTTACCTCATACTCCTCATCCTCTTCCAATTCACTTTCCAGTACCAATTTCTGTTTCTTGATCTTGTTTTCGGACTCCATGGAATCACGTGTGGCTTCACCCGAGGTGCAATTTGGCAGAAGGGAGAAATGAATATTGTAGGGAGAAAGGAATATTGTATGCACTGGTTTTTTCGATCCCCATAAACCCTAGGAATTTAGGGGGTTAAAGATGACAATCCTGCTACACGTACATATGTTGATTCACAGGGAAAATCCAGGAATGAATTAAAATTGAAGGACGTGGTCAATTAGCACCGGACATGGTTACATTGGATTCTGTTGGATTCCGTACCATAATTAAATTTTTTAACAAATTTCTAAAGATCAACTATCGATGGTCGTGGTTAGAGGTTGCGGCTTCGATGGACAATTGGAGAGGGGAAGTCGGACTCGGCAGTCGGCGGCTTCGATTTGGACATGTGGATGTAAGTTTTCATTTATCAAATGATTTGGAGTCAGTGATTCAGTCGTTATCGAATGAAAGTGTGAAATTGAAAAGAGAATGATAAAAAATAAAAAAAAGCTTAGATCTTGAGCCAAGAATAAAATTAATAATTGGACCAAAAATTAAATCAAAAAATTGAATTTAGAAATTGGGCTGGACTAGCTAGGCATAGACTTGGCTTGGAAGTTAGAACATTAATCAATAAATTAGTTAATTTTCTAAATTGTTAAAAAAAAATTTAAAAAAATTAACTAATTCAATATAAAAAATTAAAAAAATTATTTAAATTCGATTCTTATTCGATTTTTCGATTTTGGGTCTAGAACCGAGAATCGAACCGAACCCATCGGTTCTCAATTCAAATACCGGTTCGGGTATTTAACTTATGAAGAATCGTTCAGTTCAAGAGTTTTGTCCAGCCTTAGGGTCAATGCCATCCGATTGACTTTTATGTTTTTGTACGTGTCAAAGGCAATTTTTTGAAGGGAAAAAAAAAGTAGCATGTGAAAGAGAGAAAAGACAATTTCTTGAGACATAAACGAGATGTAACGCAGACATGCATGAAAAAATAGAAAACAACGAAATCATAAATTTTCCCCAAATTGAAAAAATTAGATTCCAATTCTGACGCCTAGTGTGAGATCTCAAGTAGGTATCCCTCCGACCAAGAGAAGAAAAGGTCTGAATCCGATTGTCCGTGCTTCTCCGTCATCGCCAATATTCTTTCATGGTTACCCATATCCATCCGTTAATTAGTCAGATTCTTACTTTGTTCGATTCTTTAATTAGTAAGGTTCTTACTTTGTTTGAGTTGGAAAAAAAAAACATTAATTCTTTTGAAGCAATTCAACATTTTAACCGAGCTTGTGGAAGTCTCTACTTTGTTCGGGTTAGAAAAAAAGTCATTAATTCTTTTGAAACACTCCAATCTTTTAACCGAACGTGTGAATATTTTTATATGATGTCTTCATTTATGAGCCATTTTAAACATTGGGATATGTATCACGTGAGTTATGTACTAGATTTTCATTATATTCTAGTTTTCCTATATTCTAGTAATTGGATAAGCATATGCACTCTGTGGAAGTAAAAAAAATGTGTTTGAGAATTAATTTATTATCTACTTATAGTAGTGTTATTATGGATTACTTAACACGACCGATTATGTTATTGCAGTCGAAAAAATTAAGGACGGAGTGTAAAACGAGCATGATGAAGTTTTGGCGGAATCTGATGACCAGAACGGTACGAACTCTGTTAACATAGTGGAAGGTGAAACCTTATTGGGAGACGTTGTGATTGTGTCCAAGGTGGATATGCAGTTTGAGGATTTAAAAGATATGTTTGACTTGTACAAAAAATATACGCATACAATTGGTTTTCTAGTTAAGAAAAGAAATTCGAAAAGGTGAGACGTTGGAGAGTCGAGATATATGACATTGACTTGTAGCTGTGAAGTTCAAAGAGTCGATAATAGTAACGGATCTTTAAAGCCGCAACCAACAATTCAAATGGCCTCTAAAGCCAGAATCTCTACATCTGCAGATATTTATGGAACCTAGAGAATTAACACAATTCACCTCGACCACAATCATGAAACTAGTCCTTCGAAATCTAGGTTATTTCGATGCATAGAGAATTGAATGCACATGTGAAACGCAAGCTACAAGTGAATGATTTGACAGGAATTCCATTGCATAAAATTTACAATTACGGAGTTGTAGGAGCAGGTGGTTATGAGAACATGAGTTGTATCACACATGGAAAAGGATTGTCGAAATTACATTGAAAAAGTGAATCGATTAAAACTTGGAAAATGAGATGCCACAACAATACAATCATACTTTTCAAAAATGCAAGCACATCACTCGAGATTTTACTTTAGTAGGGATTTGGAAGATGATTCACGGTCGAAGAATGTATTTTGGGCTGATAATCGTTGTAGGCAAGCGTATAAGGAGTTTGGCGATAATCAGGGGTGGAGCCAGTAGTGGGCTGCACTGTGCTGTAGCCCAGATGAAATAAAAATATAGGCAAATTGTTGTAGCCCACTGTTAAAGCCTAGTACGCTGTAGCCCAATTGAAATCCTAATTCATTCCGAAACCTTCACGGCTTCACCCATGTT
>CAIGRP010119543.1:0-13730 GCA_903798385.1 Fraxinus cuspidata
TTAATTTTAGCTTTAATCTGAATTTTACTTTTTTTTAGTTTAGTTCATTATATTAAAAAAAAAAAACTTTACAATGTTTCTTACTTCCCTTTTCAGAACATTGTATGCGAAGTTCAAAAATCGATGATTTTACTCTATTTGATCCGCAGATCAAATGAACATTCAACATTCAAAAAAGACAACAGTTAGAAACACACCAAAAACAGAAAGAGGAAGACACGGCTAAGGAAAATCCGAATCAAATTGTCATTGGGGCTAATCTAGAAGCAGCACAACCGAATGTGGCTGTAGCTAATGAAAATGGAAGGCTCATGGATGAATATATGGTTCCACCGATCGTGGAAGACTAGTCTAGCATAGTATATTCGGCATTTGGTTAGACAAACTTCCACATGAGGACTGATGTGATCAATATGTTCCAAAACACGCTACAATTCTTTGGGAGAGCTTCAAAGAATCTGAATGCTCTTCTATCAAGATTTCTGGATATGTGTACAACTATCGAGTATCTAGGGGTGTCCTGTGAAGCAATCAAACTGAGGCTTTCCCATGCACATTGAGAGACTCTGCCAGAAAGTGGCTAGACACTTGTCCACCTTTAAGAATCACTACATAGAACTAATTGAGTCAGAAATTTATTAGCAAATATTTTCCACTTTTTTCCTAACGTTTCGATTCCCTACAGATTACCACATTCCAACAACTGGACTCAGAATGCTATTCAGATGCTTGGGAACGATACAAGGGTTTACTCCGCCAAAGCCCACAACATGGATTGCAGAAATAGCTTCAGGTGCAGTACTTCTACATTGGATTGAATTTGATAAGCAGGGCTAACGTAGACTCTGCATGCGATGGTTCTATCACAAAAAGAATCGCGGATCATGTCTACCAAATCATGGAGGATCTCGCATTTACCAATACACTTTGGCCTACTGAAAGAACGAGTGGAAAGAAAGTTGTTGGGGTATTTGAAGTTGATTCTTTACAAGGATTTCAGAACAATTGGTATCATTGGTACAGAATGTGGATAAGATGAACGTAGCCCAGACAATGAAATCGAAATACAAGCATTATGGAGGGAATTATGAGAGTGTGACTGCATCGTGGGTAGTCATTTTGCTCAGTTAGTAGAGAATGTAAATTATGCTCAAAATTTTCAAAGACGGTAATACAATAAAAAACTTAACACTAATTATCCAAGCTGGAGGAATCACCCAAGTTTCCAATGGAGCAGCAGTCTGGGAGCTTAGATTGCGCCATAGTAGACTGCACCACCAGCTTTTCAGCAAACTAAAAATAAATCTTCGTTAGAAGATCTTGTTACTAAATTGGCAGAGATATCTACCCAACACATGTAAAGAATAAATAAAACCTTACAAGTTCATGGAGCTGCCATAAACAATCAGGAAAATTAGATGGGACAAATAGCGAAAGCACTTTTAGAGAGACCGCCTGGAGCACTACCTAGTGACACTGAGATAAATCCCAAACAATAGGTAATGGCAATGAAGGTTGTAGAGGAAGAACAAATTGAGGCAATAACTACCCGCAGTGGAGTTCAACTGCTAGAGATAAATATAAAGAGAATAATTGTTACAAAAGAAAAGGTACATTTCACAGTTGATGAGCAATTGAAGGAATTTGAGCAGAATAAAGAAGCAGAGACAAAAAGAGCATCAAAGGATCCAAAGGTTAAGGAAACTGTTCCTATTAAAGAATTTATGCCACCACTACCATTTCCACAAAGACTGTAAAAGAGAAAGCTTGATGATCAATTCGAAAAATTCCTGGATATGCTGAAAATACTTCACATCAACATCCCATTCATCGATGCAATTTGACAGATCCCGATGTATGAAAATTTTCTGAAGGACATGATATCTAAGAAAAGAAAGCTTCCAGATTGGGAAGAAGTGGCGTTGACCGATGAGAGCAGTGCAAGGCTGCAAAATAAATTGCCACCAAAACTTAAGGACCCAGGGAGTTTCACTTTACATATTTCACTAGCAAAGAATTTCATTTTAATGCTTTATGTGATACAAGTATAAGTGCTACTTTTAGGAAACTACGAGTTGGGAAAGTCAAAGGATCGAATATGACGCTGCAGCTAGCATATAGGAGCATCAGATATCTATGGGGCAAGGTAAAGGATGTGCTCATCGAGGTTGGGAAACAGATATTCCCCAAGACATCCTTGTTATGGACCTCAAAGATGACCAGGGTATACCAATTACCTTAGGATGATCCTTTTTAGCAACAAGTCGAACTTTGATTGACATGGAGAAGGGTGAGCTAACTGTGAGTGTGGATGACTCATATGAGATCTTTAAATTGTATAAACCACCCAAGCAACCATTAGTCCTCGAGGAAGCCAAATATGTTGTTGAAGAAGTTCAAAAAAGGGTCAAATGAGACAAAACATAAACGTTTAGGAAGCCTTGCTCGAGAAGAGAATAGAGAGCTCAAGGTTTGGAGAGCAAAGAAGGAATGTAAAGTTGGAAATTGCAAGGACTGTAAGGCTGCAAGACTCCAGCATGAGCTACCTTGATCAATTTATCCATACAATCTAACTAAGATTAAAAATTAAGCACTTATTGGTAGACAACTCAATTTCCTAACCCTTTTATTTATTCTGTTTTCTGTACCACATTGCATATAGATTTATTTTGATTATTAGTTTGTATAAGATTTAGGCATGTTTCAATTTATAGGGTATCACCATCCTATCATGTTTCTTCTTAGGCCATTGAATTTATTGTTGGTTTTTTCGATTGTTTAGGCTAAGTAACACATGTTCTAGGTTATTTCATCTTTAATGTTTAATTTGAACGATTTGTGTAGGAACATTACATCGTGGAATACTCAAACCAACATAGATAAAGGGGAAAGCATGTGAAGAAGATTGTTTAACCGTCACAAATAGCTCCCCACACATTCAACAAGAAAACTTCTGGAAGTACTTTCTTCATTTTCTTCTCGATCCACTTATAGTCTTACTTATATTTTATGACATTGAGGACAATGTTGGTTTTAAGTTTGGAGGTGGGAAGAATTTTGAGTTTTTATTTTTAGTATGTTTTTAATTGTTTGTGTGTTCATTTTTTATTTAGTGTATATATAAACAATAAAAAAATATTTTCGTTTATTATAATGTGTACTTATGCGAGTTAGATAGTCTGGCTGACAATAATGATTATATTTGAGATTTGGTGTTGATTCATGAACGGTAGATAGGTTGTATGCTAGATTGATTGATACTTAACCATGCAAAACTTGATATTATACGCGCACTAAAATTGAGTTTTTAATCATGATGCAATAAGTTAATTCATATGTTGGATAGGTTGATAGATTGAACATAGATGTTATACCCAAATATATCCTATATTTATGATCCTTAGATCAAATTAGCATAGTTTAGGAATGATTTTACGATTTTTGAAAGATAGGGATGTAAACAGGGATTCCTTGTATGAAAACTTATGTGTGGGTTATCTTAGATTAACGGGATAAAATTAGACAAAAATTTTAAATTGGAGGTCAGTTTGCTTAAATAGGTGTTTAATGAGGGATATTTCACTAATCAGGATAGAAAAACAAATAAAAGACATCTCTTCATAACCTTTATGACTCGAGTTATTAAGCCTATTAGGGTATTTATAACCCAGTGCCCTAAAATCATCTGATTTGGGAGTAATCGGCCAAAAACTCGTTACATGAGTCGTATAGAAAACTTAAGGGAAAGAGAGTGCCAAAAAAAAAAATTAAAAAATGTTGAAAATTTAGGGAAAAAAAGGCACACGAAACAGAAGACCAACTAGATGCCCTGGTTAAGCCCTCAAATACTTATTTGAGAAGACTTGACTTTTGATGATGGATTATTGGCCTAGTTTAGTCCTAAATGTCATAGCAACCAAAGAATTAGAGAATCTTTTCTTATTGATGTGTTGACTTACAATTAGTATAGTTCACCTGAACTAGAGAGGGTGATGATAGTAATGAAAAATTCAACCTTAGATTACACACTAGGAAAGAGTGAAAAAAAGTTTGGGGGTGTGTGAATCATACGAGAGGTGAAAGGATATATTTGACCACAAATGGTAAAAATCATCTGATTTGGGAGTAATCCGCCAAAAACTCGTTACATGAGTCGTATAGAAAACTTAAGGGAAAGAGAGTGCCAAAAAAAAAAAGAAAAAAAAATTAAAAAATGTTGAAAATTTAGGGAAAAAAAGGCACACGAAACAGAAGACCAACTAGATGCCCTGGTTAAGCCCCAAAAACTTATTTGAGAAGACTTGACTTTTGATGATGGATTATTGGCCTAGTTTAGTCCTAAATGACATAGCAACCAAAGAATTAGAGAATCTTTTCTTATTGATGTGTTGACTTACAATTAGTATAGTTCACCTGAACTAGAGAGGGTGATGATAGTAATGAAAAATTCAACCTTAGATTACACACTAGGAAAGAGTGAAAAAAAGTTTGGGGGTGTGTGAATCATACGAGAGGTGAAAGGATATATTTGACCACAAATGGTCGGGNAACATTAGATTACACACTGGAAAAAGATTGAAAAATGAATAAGTGTGGGCTTGTGTGAATCATACGAAAGGTGAAATGATATATTTGACCACAGAGGGTCGAGAATTAAAGCAACTTGTAAATTCATGATTGTCTACTTAATTTTTCACACACATACATCAGTTTTGCATTGGAAGAGTGGATATTGGCTTGGAATTGTGACTTTGAAATAGTTTGTAGATTTAGTACTGTAATTTCAAATACTAAGATAAAAATACTAGATTGTCTAACCANTAATTTCAAATACTAAGATAAAAATACTAGATTGTCTAACCAAATATTTTTGCATGCTAGTGAGTTTATTGTTATTTAGATTATAATTTTGTTTGAGGACAAACAAATGTTTAAATTTGGGGGTAATTGATAAATGTATTTTATACACATTCGAGGTCTAAAATAGTGATATTTGATAGTTCTAACAAAATATATCCTAAAATATTTTATTTTATGTAATATAGGTAAAACTCAATGGTTGAACGAGGAATCAAAAGAAATAAGCGAAAAATGATGAAAAATGGCCAAATTCAAAGTTTGAGGACCAAATTGTAATTATTCAATAGTTGATTCGGACACAAGAAGATACTTTGAAAATCGATAGGAGATAATTGGATGGAATTAGAACACACAAATGATCAAAATATTATCAATATCAATTTTCAATCGCACAAGTTATATTCTCGATTTTTAGCCGAATATTGAGACCCATTTTTGGCACAATAAACATTTGAAGTGGGAAAATTCCAGAAAAGTTGTATGCCTTTGAGCTATCTTTCCAACTCACTTTGAATGGCCTCAATTAGATATCGGGAGAGAAAATTATGGCCAAAATACTGACTATTGTGCAGAAACAAAAAAAATCCGAACACAAATGCAACTTTCCTTATTCGATTGGAACTCTTTTGGAAACCAATTTGAACGTGATTTTTAACCAATTTTCTACTCCTACAAATACCTAACAGAAAAATACATATTATAGACCTCTCATATACATATTATGCTCCAATATTCATCAATTATTATCATCAAAGAATGAGAATTCATAGTTTTTGTAAGAAAATTGAAGGGGATTTGTTAAAATTCAATCAAGTGAAGATTCAAACCTGATTTTTGGGCAAAAAAGAGAAAGCGCAAGTGGAAATTCATCAAGAAACCATTGAAGAGATTCAAAATTTCAAAATTCATCTTCATTTTTTAATTTATCAAAAATTCATGTTATGTCTTTTCACTTAAACATGATTTCTTATAATTTCGATATTTTAGGATAAATTTATACATTGCTAGGATGAGATGAAACTTTGTGATGATATTTTTATTTTTTAATTATTTATTTTGACTTTAATTTGATTTGATTTTTAGATGTTGATTATTGTTTTTATCGTTCTTTTCAATCGCTTGATCACCAATTGAATTGTTAGTGAATTTTATTATTATCGGGAGAGATAATAGGGTATAAGCACAATATAATAAACATTGTAAGGTTCAATAGAGGATAGAGATATACATCTATAGGATATTTATTATTGTTTTATCGTTAATTTCAATTGTTTGATCACCAATTGAATTGTTAGTTAATTTTATTGTTATCGAAAGAGATAATAGAGTTTAAGCAAATTATAATAACCATTGTAAGGTTCAATAGAGGATAGAGATATACATCTATGATTTATATGGTTTCAATATGTGTTTTAGTAAATGCATTTATCATGTTTTCATCTTTCATCGAGAGATAAAAGGGTCACATGAGAGGAATATATTTGATCGCTATCGAGAGAGGATTTCAATTAAATTAGGAATATTAACCAACATAAATAATTTCAAATTGTTACGTTAATTGTTACACTAAAAATAAAATAATAAGGGTGATTCTACATCTTAGAAATGAATCTCAAATATTTGAAAACACATTTACTTACTTTCATTAGTTTAATTGATAATTTAGGGATTAGTATAAAAAAATCACAAAATTCGTTTCTATTCAATTAAAGTTGTAATTGATTTTAGCTCCATCAAACACATAGTCCTCGTGGGTTCAACACTATATTCATTACTTTCTTACTTGTTCACGTTCTCGTTCACTTGCGGGTTTTCAAAGGATTAGTAGCCATTTAGGCCACTTCAGCAGTTAATCGTGTGGCCGCTCCCTTACCTCTTCTTTAGATACCTCTCTTACTCTTCTAGGATCAACGTTCTCATTGCTTGAACTCATTGAATTTGCTTTTATACTCCCTTCAACAACCCAAATTAATGATTGGATTCTGACCAACTTTCACTTGTTCTGCATTTAGGAACAAAAATTTTCTTCAAGGGAAAAGCTTTGGGCTTTTTCGGTGAGCCTTTCTAGCGACAATCAAGTGATCACAATAGCAGTGTGGATTTTCCACAAACGGCACCAATCAGTTGACCCTGGAAATGGACCTCCATGTGGCCAACAAAAAGCAACTCCAGGTATACTCTTCCCTGCACACTTGGCAAAGACGGCCAGTCGCTCATAGCCATTCATGACGATGGAGGTAGTTGTCATGAACATTTTAACGATCAAGTTAGTATATGATAATTGCAAATAACCAATTCCGATAGCGGGAACCGCCGAAATTTTTATATTATCTCAAGAAGGGAGGAGAAATAGTGAATTCTAAATAGTGAAATTACATTACTTTACAAAGGCAGAGAGCATAAGTATTTATAGAGATAGAGGTGGAAGAAGAATAGTTGGATGGAAAACACATTACTTCATCTACTGGTCCAAAGCGTCTCTTCATAGATGTCCATCTATCACTCAATAAGTGGATGAGCATTTAATATTTTTGGATTCGAATTGACACATTGGAGTTTGCTATAGAGATGTAAAATCCATCATTCATAAGATTTTATTTTGGATAGTTCTTTGCCAGAAAGATCCGTATCTTATGCTGAAGCCTTGACTGCCACCAGCAGGTGTGTCTTCTAGCCATGCAGCTCGGTTCTCATTCATGTCGATGTTATTCACTTAGGTTAATTGCCTCGTACTGTATTGTTGTAGGTGCTTCGGTGACTCGGAGTGTGGGCCTATTTTGATGACCCGATGACTCGTTATCAAAGGCGTAACAGAAGGCTTCTAGGGATTCAATATATACATTTCAGTGAAGTCAAATGAGGCTCTTACGATTATGAACTCCATATTTCTTCAAAGGAAGAGAGCCAAAGAATAAACTTTTTATCTAAAAACCATTGTTCTTACAAGCTTTTTTTTTTTTTACAAAACATGATCATATACACTTTCATACGTCTATATTTTTAATCT
Source organism: Fraxinus cuspidata (assembly GCA_903798385.1). Taxonomy (NCBI): domain Eukaryota; kingdom Viridiplantae; phylum Streptophyta; class Magnoliopsida; order Lamiales; family Oleaceae; genus Fraxinus; species Fraxinus cuspidata. The sequence continues at coordinate 7,868 of CAIGRP010119543.1, forward strand.
AAAAAAAAAAGATAATCAAAGAAGATTGATCAAGAAGCCTTTTAAGAGATTCGAGATTTCCAAATTTCTTTCCATCTTATTTTTAAACTTTAAATCCGGGTGATTTTGTATCAATTTATTTTGTGTTATGTGAATAATATGATGCTTGACTAGTTGTTTTAATATTCAATTTCGAATTTTGGCACTGATACGAATTTTGTTATTAAATGATTGTTAGGAACTTAATGCTTTCAATTGATTGATTACTTGTTGAATTGTCTTGGGAGTTCTACTGACATTTGAGATAAGGAATATGAATTTCACATGTAGTAATAATTATTGTAAAGTCTGATAGGAGATAAAGATATACAACTATGTTTACGTAATCATTTGTGATGTTCTTGTAATGTAATGCATTTTCATTCTTCATAGAGATATAGGATGATCATATGTGATTATATATTTAATTTTACTCGAAAGAGATTATTAAACGAATGAGGATCATTGATATTCGTATTCAAATATGCGTTGTCTAAATCTTGAATTGATATGAAAATGGAAGAATGTAGGGAAATTCGAAATCTAGTGTATGTCAATTACTTGAGTTTAATAAATGCTATCAATTAATTAGTTAGATTAGTTATAAATATTAGGTTGTTAATATAAATCATTTATAAACTCATCTAATCTTGTTATTTGATCAATGTTGGTGTTAGTTAAAATTAGATTAAATACTTAGTCATCGTGGAAACGATAATTTACTCATTCTTTATTTTCATTTACAATATTTCAATGATTTAAGTTTTTCGCTTTGTTGTCGGGGGACTAAAGTTATTTAGCTCTTGTTTGATGGTCATTTTTTCTCAAAGATAATGATTTGAATAGTAATTTTTAGGAGAATGTGTGGTTAAAAAGTAAAAAAATATTCTTGTTTTAGGTGAAGAATATTTTATTGTGTAAATGTATGGTTGAAAATGAGTATATAAAAAAAAGTTTTAGAATAATGGTCTTCAAACAGGGGCTTAATTAGTCTTTAGTTAATTCTAACTTTAATTTGAATTTCTTTTTCTTTTTCTATTTTTTTGTTTTTCTCCTCCTTTTGCAATTGATCTACTTGTTTTTCTTGACTTCATTGTGAGGGAATTGAAAGAAGCAAGAGAGCAGCAATAAATGGAGACATCCCAAAATAGGTGAAAATAACATGATTATGGGGGATCTCGTTGCCTTTTACCACATTTCGATGGAGGAATTTAATGTATTTTTGAAATCAATGAAGATAAAATGCTTATGGATAATCTCTTCACCCTTCACCATTTTAAAAGGAGAGATATAATATATTTGCCAAAGTTGATGAGGATGATCAAAATAATATTACTATGGGGGATTACTTTGTGATGCAAATGATTGAAGTCCAAATAAGTTCGGATAATCCAAACAACATAATGGAAGAAGCATTAAAAAGACTAGATGACACTACATGTCAATTCATTCGGAGGACTAAAGATACAATTCTAGATTCATTAAGAATCTATCAATAAATTGGAAAATCAAAAAGTGAAAATTTCAAATTACCAAATATTTAGACCCAAAATGCGGAATTAAGTAATTAAAAGCAACAATTCAGTTTTTAATTGTTTCTAAATGATTAGGTCAATCAAGTCAATTTATCCTAAATTTGAATACCACAGTTTGTAAATCACGTAAAGTAAAAAACACCAATATGATCACAGAAAAAACCCTTTGCAAAGGATCAAAATATTCAATCACTTTGTCAGTCAACAATCAAATATAAATGATGAGACTTATAGTATGGTCCAAACCCTACTAACTCTTAGTCCACTCTGACCTTCTTCGTGAAATCACCTTGGCCATCTTGGACTGCGTGCTCCTCACACCAGCTCCCGACTCCTATAATCGTCTATCTCCTATTGACACCTCCAAGCGCCTCTTCCTAAAACTCCATAAACTTTGAAAACTAATTGGCATATGTAGGTTTGGTGTTTGATCAACGATCATATGTGTTTTGATTTGTGGTTTAATATGAAGGTTTATAGCTCAATCAACAAATCTAAAGTTGGATGAATTTATAGCTCAAATAATATGGTGGTTGAATATTGAAATCAATGAAAGAGTTTTTGAATTTTCAAAGGAATGATCTCAATGAAAAAAATATGATTCAATACACTTTGGGACGTTCATGGGGTAGGCTATAAATAGGAAAAATTGTTTGGGAAGAAAAGGGATTTAAAATTAAGTGTTTGAAATAAAACAAGATTGCTAGACGTCGACCATCGCTCAAGTGCAAGGCTAGCGAGTGACCTACCTGCCACTAGAGCGCCAGTCTAGCTCTTGGTAGGTGACAGTGGCTCCACTTCTGCTGCTCGAGCACCAATTGGATGGCAGGCTAACCAAAAATGCATCATTCTCGATATCAACTTCTTCAAGTCCGAATCCTGATCTTTTTCTAGGATTTCTTTAACTCCTTTTTGGACTTTATCAACGTCAAGCTATTTTTACAATAACTTGGACTTTACTAAACCTACTTTGACTTTGATTACAACTCGATTAATTTTTAATACAATTCAACTAAAATATGATTTTGACTTATGAAATCGCCAATTACAATTTTAGACTTAACAAATAGGTTAGTTGACTAAAATAATCTCCGAATAGCAACTCGACGAAACATCTATAGAAGAAGAGACTGATGAGTTAATCATGACGGAGAAAAATGAATCAGTGGCATTCATTGAATATGGAATTAGTGATCAATCTTTTGACTTCATTGATTTGTGATTAAAATTGGAAAAGAGGTTGAAGTCTTCATGATTGAGTTCGAATCGAGTGGTGTAGGCAAGTCATATGATGCTCCTATAGAGGATCTCCTTGTCATTCAACTCAAGGAATCATCAATTAAAAAAGAATATATAGAAGTTGAGGAATTAATCATAATGCAATTCTCCGACTTCATTAATTTTGTGATTAAATTGATAGAATAGAAGTATTCTTATATTTCTTCGAATCGGGTGTATACACAAGTCATATATGTGAAAAATGACAAAGTAAAAGTTTGGAGGAAATATAAAGCTTGGTGCAAGGTCAGCTATCACAATCTAAGAAAGACCTCCAAAGCCATGTCAAAGTGCCTTGAAGCAATTTTGCAAATCAACAGGCTGGCTAGTACTATAAACAAGTTCTTATTAGGAGGCAGCCCAATTTTTTTTCCCTTTTATTTATTTTACTTTTAGTCATTTCAATTGCATGTAGTGAGTTAGGATTGCATGTAGTACTTAGACACGTTTAATCTAATTTGAATTTAACATTGTGATCAAGCAAAGTATGATGCCCTTCAATATAACTATCCACGAGGGAAAAAGAAATACGAAAGAGAACAGGAGAGGAAAGGAAATGGAAGGGATTCGTGAATTTGTGTTCCATCTATGTAATTGATTAAAAGACTGATCTAATAATTGTCATGTTTATGCACTCTGTACTAGAATTTAAGTTGAATGGCACTAATGGCTTCTGTTTGAATCCAATGTAAGAAGGGCAATGCGATGTAAATGATACATTCTATTTGTATGCTATTGTAACTTTATGCTTATTTTTTATCCTATTTTATTATTAAGATCGGCACATCGAACCTCAGCAAATAACACATTGGTACTATAAGTGTTATGCCCTAAATCTAATCAATTTTGGACACAAGCACTTTTAATATATACAATCAATACATATTTATGGCAATATCTATTATTTAATTGAATTAAATTTTCTAATAAATTAAATAATAGAATCCGTAGATTCAAATCTTAGTGATTTGTTAATCACAAGGAGTTGTGATTGTGAGATACACATTACATATAACCGAATCTTAAATCGTCACGAATATCGTTATTACAGATAGACCATAATGTCTGGCATTTCTTACTTGTGAATGCTTGTGAAATACAAATTATATATGACTGAATCTTAAATCGTCCGTGGTCGAAGTAATAACGAGATACGGATAACGTTATTACGGATCCACCATCACATGTGGCATTCTTACTTGTGAAGTAAGTAACTCATCTCACAAGCTAAAGTGTGGTGACACTTGAATGAACACGAGGATGTTTTGTTATAGACCAAAATATTGGAGACCCGCTAGGAGATTCCACATGGATAACTATCTGAGTGTTAGTGGTTAATCTCTAACGTTCAGTAGTGAAATTTGTTCTTTGACTTAAGGTCATTATAGTGCCTTATATGAGGACAGTCATACTTTGGTGGTGTTGGATATTGCTTTACCCAGGGTTGCTAATATAGCATCGTTCGGGTATGTCAAGAATCATATGAATGTTGTGAATGATCTATAGAGGATTCGTTACTCTTAGATAGTAAGAGATTATGATCTACATTTTATCCGGTTAAGTTGATAATGAAATCCTTGACCAATGTGAACTCATAAGTCGAAAATGAGGTTTCGACTTACATTGACTTAACAGTGGGACAAAAGAAATGATTGATAAACGAGATTGACATGCATCTATATCTCGTAATTGATCGGATCATATGACAAAAGGATATAGTTTCACAGTAAACAAACAAGTTTGGTTTTGTCACATCGTGTGATATTTTTCGTCATATGTATTGCCCTGAGACATTGCTAGATGTCAATCTGGAACGACGAATGTGAATTAGTGATAAATTAAAAAAGTGGTGTTTTAATATATCGACTTTGATTAGATCAAAATAATAATTTATGTCGTTAGACATCATGATTTGGAAACTAATGGGTCACATACAAAAGAGAACGTGAAGAATTGGGTTGCTTATTAATAACTCTGAATTAATTAATTGGATTAATTAATTTATGGACCAGATTTAATTAATTTGATTAATTAAATATTGGACCGGGTTAAGTTTAACAGACGAGCCAATCCCGCTTGGACTTGTATTAATAGGCTGCTAGGGTTTGAAAACAGTATGAATAATTCATTATTCTTGCTAGCACAAGAAAAGAAAACCCTAGCCATCATTCTTGTTCTTTGTGTGGATCATCATTGGAGGCGGACAATTGGACAACTTGGATTGCAAATCGTGATCATTGAAGTACAAAAAAAGCAAAGAAATTTGTGGTATTTATCAAAGATATAATTCTTATCACAGTTTCTATCTAAACGCAATGCAGATCCTTGGTAGGAATTGAATATTGTTTTACTTTCCGCTACGCATGATTAATTCAGTTTCCAACAATGGTATCAGAGCCCACTTTGTGTTTGTTAGAAATTGTTTTACGTTATGAATCATTCAAAAGTTGATTGATCATATTGTTTTTCAAATCTAGCAATTCTGAAAATCTGATTTTCATATTTTTAAAATCTGTTTTACAAAAAAAAGGGGGGGTTGAAAAAGGGTCCAGCTTCCTCGCCGGCGGCAGTAATAGCGTCGTCGGAGCCTGCAGCGGTGTGCACTACATCGCACCGCCATAGGGCTGCAAGTCGCATGCTACTGCTACAGTTGCAACTGCCAAAATATGATTTTACTTAAATTGTCCCACCCTAAAATTTTAAATAATTAGAGGTGGACTCTAACTTGGTATTTAATTAAAATTTGATTTTAATTAAATAGTTTCGCCTTATCATTTTGGAATTAGCGTTGGACTCTAATTTGATATTTAATTAAAATTTGATTTTAATTATATTGACCCGCTAATTAATTCAATTGATTAATTAATTATATAATTAATTTTGATCCATTTGTCTAAATGAGTATAGACGACAACTTTTGCTATATTCTTGAAAAATTTCATTCTATAATATTAGATATTATATAGGATTGCACTTATATGATGAACGTTTAATTAGTGGATGATTATGAACTCGACCATGTGGATGTGTTG
>CAIGRP010119544.1:1681-20202 GCA_903798385.1 Fraxinus cuspidata
AAAAAAAAAAAAAAAGAATCTCTTGACAAGAAAATGTACCTGAAGTAGAGGGAATGATACCCATACATGAACTATCAGAGTCTTCTACTCACATCTGAAGTCACATATCCACTTAAGGACCCTTATCACATGCCCATCAATGTATCAGGAAAGCTTCAGAAAAATCCTACTATAGTTCTCTTTATGCGTAAGGTGGATAAGTATATGTGCGGTATCAATCGACCCAACCTTAAAGCTACCATGGAAACCAAACATAGAAGAGATCTCACGTACCTTCCTTATGGTTGGCTTGCGGTGGGGAAACTTCCCTACAAATGTGTACTTGTAAGGATCAGCCAAAAGAGCATCCTTTGAATTAGTTAAATTGATTGCTGGCTCACCAAAATGAATAAAGGGTACCTTGGAAGCGAACCCAAGTGTAGAAGAGTTATCTAAAGCTTATAGAACTGAAGCAAATGACTTCGTGTATTCTTATTTGCCCGAGATAGGCTCGAACGGTCAGAAATTGCATTAGCATTGGTCTTCCGGCCTTGATTGAGAACTACTTGGGTTTTATGTAGGAAGATTGATGGCGGAAATGAACTTAAATTAATAGGGTGAATATTCTGGTCAAAAGTTGCTGTAGAGCCAGTTGGGTGCCACTGGTTGGCCGCAAGTGGTTGCGTTTTTTTGGCCAAAATCCTCCGAACTCAGAATTTGATGATTTTTTATAGGGTTGTACAAAATTTTATGTTGATAACGGATGTGAGACATGTGGTCAGTGATGAGGTCTGTAGTGGCTAGAATCTGGCTTTTCTGGCTAGCTAGGTCGTCCGTTGAAATCGTCGGCACCGACGTGTCCGATGCTAGAACGACCTGATTTTTTAGTCGAATGATCATCTCTTCATGGGAAAGTTTCCTAGATAAAAAATGTAGTTGTTCGAGGAGTAGATTTGGACGAATTGAAAAATCAAATTTCGGCCCTCGAAATTCAATTCCGGCCATTTCAACGGCCGATGACGCCACCCTTAGGATTTATGGCCTTCTGACACCATTAATAATGGTCCCCAAGACCTGATTCGAAGCGTAGGGTGTAGTATTGGAATCATTGGAATGCGTTCCATCATTTTTCGATTCAATTTCATTTGGATTATGGGCTGTTAGTGTTTGTATATTATAATGTTATGTAGGAGGTGTGGAAGTGTTGGATTTCTTGGTGGTTGGCGACGAATCTGGTGGTTTACCCATTTTTCCTCTCCTTCTAGAGAAAATTGTGAGTGTTGAGATATCGAGTTATTATGACATTTCTTAAGTTTTGTGATGTTAACTTTCCATTTCTCCCGAGCCATCTTTATCAAAACTTAGGTTTTGATATTTTTTTTTTTAAAAGTAAATAATCTTGTTAGTATATTCATTTGTTAGTAAATAATTTATTTTGTTATTGGAAGAATGATATATTTTTTTTGAATTATATATGACCATATATATATGTTTTTGTGGCGAATATATATTCTTTTATAAGTCTTGTAGTAAAAGGGGTGGATTGAAACTCTATAATTTTCCTTTTGATTTCAATTTATTATTGTAATAGTGTTAAGGTTTATTCTGCAATTATTCTAGTTGTTCCATAATTTTTAAAGATGATCGATATTTATCGTCTTAAACAACCTAAGAGGCCAAAGCTACAATTTTGCCGAAATTGTTTTAAATCAGATGGAGAAGAAAGAAGGGCCACCACCTGCCTGACGCACATTAAGTAGTGGTACCAGTGGGTGTCATCAGATGGAGAAGAAAGAAGGGCCAAAACAACGATATAGGGTATTGTCGCTCTCCTAGATCAAGGTACCGGTAGAACTGTGAGCAGTACTGTAAATTTGGATGGCGGCACTAGTAGTAGTGGTGAAGTATTTTCATGTCCCTGTTATGGAGAAAGCGACAATAATAAGCCTATGGTACTGCAAGGGCTCGAAGAGTTGGATGGATTGGATTGATTACTTTTCTGATGAGGAAGACTATCATGAGGTACCGAGGTTTTGTAAAATGGTATGTTTCCAACTTGTGTTGGATCTTTTGCATTTCGGTCAGATTCTATACATTGGGCCTAATACATCTTGCTAGATAATTATAGTTGGGCCGATTTTTTACAAGATGAGGTAAACGCTTTGGAGGATTGGAGTTTGGGCTAGACACTTGCAAATTGGAATTGAAGAATTGCTCGGAATTGTGGTCTAATTAGCCCTTCAATTTTTGTAATTTTTGTCTAAGTTTGAGTGAGCCATAAGCTTTTTCTCATAAATTTTACGGATCATTGCATTCATGACCCCAAACCTTTTAAATATTTGCATACTTTACACTAACCTTTCATTTACTGCACCCGTGGCCCTAAACCTTTTAAATGTGTGCAGTTAGAGGACAAATGGATGGTTTCCATCCTTATATCCGTTAGTTGACCAAGAAATTTGACTTTGATCACATTTTGACCAATTTTAAAGTGTAAACCATTTTATATATTTTTTTACATAAAATTAAATAAATTTAAAATATAAATAAAATAAAAACATCACCAATTTTAAAGTGCCCACTTGTATGGGGACGACGTGGAGTAAAAATATTTGATATGAAGAGAAAAGGAGGGAGGAACATTTGATATTTGTTTGGGGAAGTTCCAAATCTGTAGTGGCAAGGATTTAATACCCCCTTGCTTGACAATGCCGTGTGATAATTGTTTGCGATCGCATGGATGTCTGGTTCAAAATTTTTCTTTTTCAATAAATTACATTACGATCTCCGAGCAAATAATCCCATGCGATTGCATGAGATATCATCAGGCATAAATTTTTCTTGTTGCATGAACTTTGCTTCTCTGAGTTCCTCGATAACTTCTAAATCTCGATTTGCCTGTAAAATATGTTTAAAAGGTCATTGAAAATGATAAAACATGTAAGCCCTCGAGTAATCACCTCACCTTCAAAAAACATATTTCAGCATAATCTGGCTCAAAATTTTGGTTTCACCCATCGAAATCACTATTTCACAATATAAACATAGTATACATCCAAAACCCTTATGACTATCAAATGAGAATGGTAGACTTTGGCACAACAATTGAAATGTCGTGCACTGGAGAGATAAAGCTGTCCTAATACTACCAGACATACAGAAAACAATGAAACTACCGAACTCTAATTCTTTGAAAGCCTCATAAATAAAAGGGAAGGAAATTTTGTTGTCTTTCAATAAATGTTTGTTTATACTCAATAGCTTGACTTTGTTGCTCTAGCTACTCATGGTGGTTTGAAAATGAAATTTTTAGCATTGCAAGGGGTTGCATTTGCAAATTTTTCGTGACCATTTTTTAGCCATCTAAATAGTGCGATTACCACACTCATCTTTAATTACTCCTACCGGTCTACCAACTCATGTTTCAAACCTATGACTTTTATGATTATCCACCTCTGTATGATCAATCTTTTTACACTCCTTGAGGTAGGTGGGATGATTGAGTAAAGTATACACGCTGAAAATTTGTTATTCATCCTCAACTCGTAATATCAATTCACACTTTGCAACATCGATCAGTGCACATTTGGTTGCTAAAATTGGTCTTTCCAAGATCATTGAAATGGCTCAATCGTCTTTTATATCGAGGATGATGAAGTCAGTTGGAAATATGAAATTCCTGGCTTTGATTAGCACATCTTCACTCATTCTTCATGGATGTTTGATTAATCGTCAACCAGCTTAAGGACATTTGTGCTAGACCAGCATATTTCCCTAGAGAATCGATAAATACTTATGCTAAAGGAACACCGTTCTTGTTAAAGTTGTATGTCTTTTTTAAACCTACTCAAGTCCAATCCACTAAAGACCTATGCCCTTCCATTCTTTGAATGGAAAGAGAAGGAGGGCTAGTTGTCGTTGGCTCTCCCAAACTTAATTTTCTGTATATAGGCAACTAAATTAGTTCATAATTGCTCCAAAACCATACAAAGTGTGAGTGTTATAAGAATTTTTTAAAGAGTAAAGTATAGTACAACTTCCTCGATCTTTTAACTCAAAGAGGAATTTGTTCAGCAACACTGCATTGCACTCTTCGATTAAGGTTAAATTTCATACTCTGGCATGTTTCTCTTTTTGTCAACATCTCTTTTAATAACTTTGTGTAGCTTGAAATTTGCAAGATCGCTTCTATAAAGGGAATGTTGATGTGAAACTTTTTGAATACATCCAAGAACATTACAAATTGCCTTTTCATCTTATTGTTCTCCAACCTTTGGGAGAGTAGAACTGGAGGCATGTGTGTATTGACAGGAATGGTTGTTTTAACCTACGGACTGCCTGACTTTTGATCTAACTCTATTTTTAGTGTTTGACCAGACTTGTCCACTTGCTCTAGTTATATGTTCCTTATTATCTTCAACATCATGGCTCTTTACACTGATATTCGACAACTGCACTCCACTCCTTGTAGTGATAGCCTGAACCTTTCCCTCTTTAGGTCATTTTTAAAGACTTTGACAAAATAGGCCCAAAGGCACAAAAGCTTGTATAGGTATAGCTTTCCTGATTGATGGAATGTCGACATTGTCATTCTCTATGAATTTTATAGCTGACATGTGTCCTTGGATTTGTTTTTGCATTGCTCAATAGGATACCTTTTGTTTTGATGGACAATGCAGCTTAAATCTATCCCACCTAATTTTTCAAACTCTTGATGGAAGCTTATTGGTTTTGCAAAGCATTTTCATTCTCAGTGATGTACTAAGAAAGTATATCTTTCAACGATGGCCTTCTTTGTTGTTGCTACTGAAAACTTAGTGGTTTGCTGTGATTTTTATTACCTTGACCATGATTGTTTCTCCATGAGAAGTTTGGACGATTTCTTTAACCTAAATTACACATGATGAAGTAATGATCGTTTTGCTACCTCCGAAAGTCCTTTGCATAAATAACCACTTGATACTACAATGCATGAGTAGAGGCTACAGGGCAACTTGTAATTGAGTAATTTGACTTGCTACCTTCACAAACTGGTATAGATTGGTGTATTCTATGCATTGTCTGAGTGAGGTTGTCTATTTTCTTTCTCTGTACCTCCATTCAGGCTATTAGAGCTGATGCTAAATCAATGTTGTAAAGCCCCGTTGTTTTCTTTGTCGTTTTCCTATCGGGTGACCATATATCTTGATTTTCCACTATTCAAATACTGATCCAAGTTTCATTGTTTGGATTGATCAATTTGCAAAAGCATCGACTATGTTACAGAGTTTAGCCTATAGGTCTTCTTGGAAAAATTAGCTTGAGCCAACTTTCTAAAATCGTGGTTGGGACGTTTTTGCTAGTAGATTGTGGAATCTATCCATGCATCTTGATAGCTCTCGAGTTCTTGTTGCTTGAATGTGTGATGTAATAATATCCAGAATTTTTTTGAATATATTATATAATAAATTGATTTATATCCATTGCTGTGGTTGTTGCATGATGATAAATAATTTAGGTTTAGATTAAAATTTTAAGGAAAGTTAAGAACTATGTACAACATCTTGAAAGTTGGAAGACTTGAGTGAAAATAAGAAAAATATTCATTTTTTTTAGAAAATAGAATTATATGATCATCATATAAATGACTTTTAGTATTTTAACATTATAGAGACTAGTTATAAGTTTTTGGATAGGTCGACATGATTTAGGCTAGAAGGATTAAATCCTTATTTCGTAGATTTACAAATTTTGATATGTGATTAATGAAGTTTAGTTTAAAAATAATATTTCTAATAATGAGAGTTAACATTAAAAATTATTTTGAACCTTTTAAGATCTATTTGGGATTTTTGGTACTGTTCAGGACAGTTTGAAATAGTCCGAGTGAACTTGAGATTTCGGATACAAAGACAGGAAGAATGAATGGTGAAAATATAAGGAATCAAATGTGTAAGTTTCATAATTTTTTGATCTCAAAAATATAGTTAAAAGTTAATATTTTAGTACTTTGCTGTTCGAGATTTACGTGACTAAATGATTGTTTGGAAGAATTATTTTTGCTAAGATGAGGGTTTCAGTAGAAACTAAGGGTCAAAAATATAATTATTATTTGGTTTAAAATGAAAAGAATATAGAGGTTACATGGTATTCAATAGTATGGAGTTGGAGACTCTTCATTTGCATTCATTAAGACCAAATATAACTTTTTCATCGCGTTTTAGGAGGTCCCTATACAAAATCTGAATTTCACAACCTTTTCATCTAATTTTTCAGATTTCTTATCATTTTATCTAAATTTCGCTCAAAGTTTTATAAAGAAAAGAAAATACAAGAAAGAAAGGAAGATTTTTGAAGGAGGAGGAAAAGTGCTTTGTTCTAAAGAGTCTTAAAGAAAAAAATAAGATGAGATGCTTATGTGCAAAATGGTTATTAATTTTGTTATAATATTTTTTACAATCTTACATGATATGCTAATATCCTCTTATGTTCAATATGGTTTGGTTAGTTTGTTTCAATGTTATACAAAAATGTATATAGTTCTATGTTCAATATGGTTCGATTGCTGACTATGAAATGTAGTATGTATTGTACAGTATTGGGATTAATATTATTTTGAGATTGAATAGCATGTATCTCAATTTTTAACTTTCAAAATGCTTACCCTTTTTGGGGTTTCATCGAACCGGATGGATTATGGTAATTGGGCCGCAGATTGATGGAAAGATCATAGAAGTAAATTTAGTTTGACTTTGAGTGTTTTAGAATTTAGAGTTTTGAAATTATGATTTATTTCCTATGAGTTTGATTTTTAGTTTTAAAAACGTTGATATATTTTTTTTTAAGTTCATATTTCAAACTATTTAGAAAAACATCTTTCTAAGCAATGAATATTAGTAATGATTTGATTTAGAAATTCGTGGCGTTATATGTGCATCTCATTTTTATGTGATTGACTCAAGATGATGGAAATAATTTTATTGTGAATTTAGCACTATATCATTCCAAGTTATGATGCTCCCAGCAGGAAGTGAATCCAACCATTCTCATGTGCTATCCTTTACGTATAAGAAAATCTATGTATTCCAAAACCATCTACTAACATTCCTTGTTTGATAATGATTTCACATAGATCCAAAAGTCCCTATACATGAACATGTGGATTTTCCTTTGGTTCCCCATAAAGCTTGATATCTTGATGATTATGGAACATGTTTATGACGTCTAGTCAAAAATGAAATTTTGCTTGCTCGAAGGGGGGTTATACCATTCTAGACTGAGTGTGTACTGGAACATGGATCAAGTAGTCCCCAACTAGAATGTCTCCTTCATTGACTACCTCCATGATTGGTTGAGTGGCTGGTAACTAATATTTGATCATTTCTAATTCCCATTCTCTTTACGTTGCTAATATTTGTTTGTCCTTTTCCTAAAGGATCTTTCGATCTTAAGATTTAATTGCAGAAGCTCAAGTTCGTTAGAATTTTGCATAGACTATTAGACGACACCTGAAAAGAGCAAAAGACACGAGAGATCAGGTATATGATTAGCAGTAATTCATTGTCAAACTTGAATGTAATTGAAACAAAAAGTTGTGGTTTGTTTTTCGTTTGTTTATGAATGTTATTCTAATTATTATCTAAGTTATGTGAAAACTATACATGAGAAACATGTGTTGAGATTCTGAATCTTCCAATTATCCTCTCATTTCAACTCTCAATTTATATTATCCAGTATAATTTGTGTATCATTGACAATCAATAATTCAATATTACCCAACTATCTCCCCAAGTTAGGCCAAACGTTTTCCTAAGCATGGCCTATTAATATCCCTATCCCAAATTCATATATGACGTAATACATTTATCTATATGATTACCTGTTTGATTCCACAAGTCATAAACTATTAACTCTAATATTTATTGAGGTTTGTGTGGATATTACGGTTTTCTAAACTTATTTCGAACCTTGCAAAAATAAAATAAGCAACTTATTATCTAAATGCTATAAAGCATTAAATTAATGAATTAAGCAAGCATCATCAATCACTAACACAAATAACTAAATAAATGATCTTTAAATTAAAATGGTAAAATATAATAAGTTTCATCTTCATCCCAATACTAAAATATTTAGCATGGCATATCTATAATGAAACTTACAATAAAAGAATTGAAAATTCATCACTAGAAATATCTAAATGTAAGAAAAAAATTATCCAATTTCTTGATTTGAATATTCAATCTCAAGCCTCGAATGTTATTTGCCTTTAATTCATTGATAGCCTTGTTCTCCCCAATATACAATGAAGAATCTCAAAGAAACTCAAAGCAGGTTAAATCGAGGCCAAAAGTTTTTTTTTTTTTTCCAAGCTTGCACGAAATCAGAAAAGAAAACAAAATTTGCACCCCTTAATAGTGCCATATGTGTTTTAATCTTTAGTTTCGCCAAACACAGATTTGTAGTCGCTTGGGTGAGATCACAGGCTTTAACTATTGATTTCTGTGTAAGGCGATCCCTAGTTTTCGCCTTTTGTCAGCTCAAGTTCGATGTAATTGCAAATAAAGCCCTTGATATTATTTATGTCCAATTGGTCCTCAATCTCCGAATTAAGTATAATATCCATCCTATTAGTTCAGATTTAGTTCATTTTCTCCAAAATCTCGTCCAACAAAAAGTTTTATCTAAACAAATAGAGATTAAGCTATAATTTCCTAAAATTACTTTCAAATATCCATGTTTAAAGACGTAGATAAGTTCATAAAATACATTTGTCAATAAGAATTAAAGAAAATAACTAACTCTAAATGAAATTAAAATTTTAATCTAATTAGACTAATAAAATTATCCAGAAAAATGACTTACTCATTTTTCGACGTCGGTCCCACTTCTCTATGAAATCTTCTTTCTATATTGCATAATTCTCTCCGTACTGTAGAAAATTCATCCTCGAATTTTATTGAGAAGAAAAATCATCATCAATATTTTCCCCATAATATGGAAATAGATGGCGTCTTGCAAATGATCACGAGTCATCTTATGAATGTTTTGTAGTTCAACGAAATCACTAGCCTTGCCATAGACTCTTAACTGATTAGATACAAGGGGTTAAATCAAAGGGACATCGAGAGACCACACCATAAACATAAACCTTATAGAAAGGACTAAAATCCATGCTTCGATTTACAACATGGTTGTGAGTAAACTCTGCCTGGCATATTTTCTGATGCCAAGACTTGATTGATTCATTAGCCAAACAACGCAACAAATTTCCTAATGAACGGTGAAAAACTTTAATCTAACCATTTGTTTGGGGAATGGTAGGCACTACTGAAATTCAATTGAGTATTCACCAGATGCTATAGACTCCTCCAAATTTGACTAAAAAAATAGGTATACCCATCAGATTTTATAGATGTAAGAAGTCTACGTAATCGATATATCTCACAAAAATACAACAATGCCATGTTGATTGTATCTATTGTGTCTTCTTGTAAGGGGTGAAATGAAACATCTTTGAAAATCAATACACCACTACAAAGTTAGAATCAAAGTCTTAACTTTGTCCTAAGAAATTTCAAAATAAAATCTACACTCACATTAGTCCAATGCTTGGTTGGTATAGGTAACATCATGTACAATACAGAATTAGTAGCATTTTCTTTCAAAAGTTGACACATATTCAACAAATCTGCCCACTTCTTTCTGCATTGTTAGCCAATATTATGATGTAGCCACAAGTTGTAATGTACTATCACAACCCACGTATCTTTCATTATAAAATTCTTGAACAATTTTAAGGCTAATGCATAATTGATTTCTTATGATGCTGAAACCATCAACTCTCACAAAGTCTGACTGTGTGCCCTTTTGTTACTTTTGGATAATTACTGAAAGATAACGACAAGTAGTATACGTCACATAGGGTCTCAAAGCCTAGTACTTCTACCCGTAAGTCCATCAAGATAGATTGACACCTTCTCAATGTGTTACCACCGTGTTCAAAGCACATCATGATCATTGGTAACACAGACTCTTTCTGAAATAGATAGTGGCTATGTATCAAACTACTTAGACTACGACATAAAACTCCATATTATAGGTACTATATGGAGACTTGAGTCTAAGAGTTTTTCGCTGAAATAAGTTATGGGACAACTAGTCTAACTAAAAAATGCACCAATGCAACCTTCCAAGCATCACAGTGTAACTTAACAAGATGGGTAAAATCAGGTAGTACAAGAATAAGAACGAAAGTCAGCTGTTATTTAATCAACTAAAGATTCGTCTACCTAAGGATTCCAATGCAACTTCCCAATCTTAATAAAATTAGTCGTAGGTGCTACAATGATACTGATGTTTGGTATAAATCTCTTGTAAAAGTAAGCAATTGCAAACTTCTGCAACTTTCATTGATTGTGGCCATTGATTTAGTGTCTCCACTTTATTTGTGTCCACTGTTTACCATTATTTGAAAACACATACCCTAATAATACCACATGGTCTATCATGAAATAATACTTTGTCACTGCAACATAAAAGTTTTCCATACAGAGAATAGCAAAAACCTTTCGAAGATGTTTCCAATAACCATTATGGTTATACTATAAATTAGAATATCATCAAATTGATTATGATAAATTTACTAATAAATTTTTGGAACGCTTGATTCATGATTTGTATAGAGGTGCTTGAGGCATTGGACAGTTCGAATAATAGAATACGAATCTAATTGCAATCACTCTCAAGTCCAACTTACTGAATATACATGCACCACTAAGATGATCCACCAAGTCATCTAAATGATGAATGGAAAAATGATAACATATTTTGATTTTGTTTATAGTTATCAATACATGTACACCACGTTCCGACTTTTTTTGGCGTAAGAAAAACAGGGACAACATATGGGCTAAGACTTTCTTGGACATGTCCTTTTACCAAAAGTTTTTCATACGCCCTGTTAGGTTATGTTGCATCTAGTAACTACTCAATTTAATGTTGGATATTCTGAAATGGTGGCAATTCATTTGGAAACTCTCTAGAAATAAATCTTGGAACTTCAAAATCAATGGCCGAATCTTATTAGGAATTATAACCTCGATATCAACAAATTTACCTATCAACATATATACAATACCATAATTTGTCGTCTCCTACTTTCCCTGGGTTAATAGTTAGGTACTATTCCCAACAATTGTAGGGTTTGCCAACGTGTTGACAAATCCTTCGTGCACTGAATGACGATCAAATTTTCAAGGTCGCCCTTACAATAGGTGACATGCATCGATGCCAATGACATCATATAGAACCTCATCCTTATATTACGTTTGATAGATAAATTGATTAAGACTCGTTGAGTTCGACAAGGCTAGCTTATATAGTTTGGGATGTATTTTTGTGTGCAACCCCAATTTATTGACTACTTCCTTTTCACACCTTCCAAAATCAATGATGAATCTACAATATTTTTCCCCAACTTTACATGTAAATTGGAAGATATTGTTATACAGCCAATCACCGTCATTTCCATGTTGGGTTAGGTAATTCTTATATACTTCTAACATTGGCTCATCATTACCTATTACATATTATGCACATAGACGAGTTCACTGTCATAATCCTTGTTTACTTTATCCGTGAAAATGCCTTTTTGCATAGGTTTCCTGGAGACTAGATTGCTTATGGCATGTTCCACCATAGCTGTAACAACGAAAGCCTCTACCAGGACATGCTGTAAGATATTAATTTGGACTTGGATCAACAAGACTTGTTTTGTAGAAATTCCTGAACGTTTTTTTATTGGATTTGATTGCCGACATAACCTGGAACCTATTCGTCTGGATTGTTGCTTCTCAATCTGTAAAGCTCATGATGCGTCTCGAATATTATCATATGATCAAATATATTGAGAGTATTCTAAATTTGTGGTCATAGACCATCCACATAACGAGACACCAATTGTTCATTTATATATGTAGTATCATTCCTTATGATCAAAATATAGAACTATGTAGTGTAGTTAGTAAAATATTTAATACCTTAACACAACCGCTGGTGCATCGTTTGTAAGTAATTATAAGATAAGAATTCAGTTCTCATATATTTCTTCAATGATACGAACCCACATATCAATTGAAGTTACGAAACCCATGACAAATTATATCAAACCCAAGAAAGTAAAGAATCAATATTTGAAAAACTTGACCCAATAAATTATTGAACCAAAAAAGCAGGCAATCACAAATAATATCTTGACCCCATAATCACAAAATTTTTGAACCTTACTTAAATTGATAAATGCCACAAGAATTTAATTCTTGACAAGTTCATAATTAGATCAATGAAGAACGAGTTGAAAGAAATATGTCTCGCAATAATATCTTTCAAATTGTGTGTTGTTACAATGAATATAATGACTTATATTTATATGAAACTCATAAAACCTAATTAAAAAATAGAACTAATATTCTAAATATCAAGAATTATCATAAAACTAGAGTTTTAAATAAACTAAGATCCTTTCCAAAAATTAAAAAAATTCATCCCAGATTTGTGCTATGTAGCCGCATAGTATATGGACATGCGGATAGATGGTTCATCCAAAAGTGACACTTTGATTCTCGGTATAGAGGCATGCAGTCGCATGCCTAGGAATACTACGCGATTGCATGATTAGTCTTTTCAACTCCCTAGTTCGCTGCTTTGACCAAGTTGATCCATCTTATTTCAAGCTCAATATGAAACTTGTTTATTTGCTTGTTATGATCGATTTCATCTATTGTACTTTGAGAAAGCAATTCCATAGCTTCCTTAACTTTCATTGCCTGTGACCTCATCATTAGTCATTCCTCCACGATGAACGAATCATTGTCCTTGCTAGCTCACATATCATGGTTCTCAACATTCATTCACTTTTCAAAAGGATTCATCCTTGAATTTTCACCTGCACCAAACAAGGAAAGATCAGAACATTGAAAGTAGCAAAAATATTATACTCACCTGAAAGGTTCGACTTATAACATTGTCATTGATCTTTTCAAGCTCTTGAAACGTTCCATCTCCTTTCGGTTGCAACTTTGAATTCATTTTAGCTAGGATGTGTTCCTCTCTCATATGCACACAAACTCAATCTTCTGGTTCAAATGTATCGTGCTTTTGTCTCTTATTTGCATGGGAAGCATAATGCTCATTTTTCTTCTCAATCTAGCATCTTACCTTCTCATAGATGGATCTTACCAACTTTACCTTCCTCTTTCCATCTATTTTACTTATCTCGTCAACAAGTAAATGAATCCAAAGGTATTAATGGATTAAAACCATAATCAATTCACATGGAGTATAAGAAGTAGTAGAATGTGTGGCCATATTATTTACAAATTCTATGAATGGCAAGCAATCCTCCCAACTCTTCAAGTTTTTATTGACTATAATGATCAATAGTTGTATATAGTCCTATTAACAACCTCAATTTATCCATCAGTTTGTGGGTGACAAGTTGTAGAGAATAATAGCTTAGTTCCTAACTTACCCCACAAAATCTTCTAAAAATGACTAAGGAATCTCTATCCACTACAATTCTCCTAGGTACCCCATGCAAGCGTATTACTTTCTTAAAGAATAAATCCACAATATTATTGACATCATCAATTTAATGACATGGAATGAAATGAGCCATTTTACTAAATATATCTACCACCACAAATATGGAATCTCTTCCTTTCTTAGTCCTAGGTAAACCCAATACAAAATCCATAGATACATCAACCTAAGGCTCATAAAGAACGGGTAATGGTGAATACGAACCTTGAGGTAAAACCTTAGGTTTAGCCTTTTTACAAGTGATGCATCTACTAGAAACCTCGATCAACATAAACTTTCATCTTAGACCAATAGAAGTGTTCATTCAACATCTCCAAGGTCTTCATAATCCCAAAGTGATCCCTTAAACCTCCACTATGTGATTATGTACTAACAATTCTCTCATTAAACGCCTAGGTACAGATAACTTATTCTCCAAAAACAAATATCCACCATTCCTAAAGAATCTATTTATAGCACCTTTGTCACATGATTTATTTATATTAGAAAAGTCCAGGTCATTAGTCTATGTGTCTTTAACATATTCAAATCCTAGCAATTTGGCACCCAAATAAGTTAGAAGTACATACCTTCTTGATAATCCAACCGCTACCACATTTTTCTTACATTGTTTGTACCGAATAACATATGAAAATGTCTCGATGAACTTCATCCACCTTGCATGCCTTTTGTTTAATTTATCTTGACCCTTTAATGCTTCAATGACTCATGACTAGTGTGAATTACGAACTCCTTTGGCCATAGATAGTGTTGCCATGTCTCCAATACTCGAACAAGTGCATACAACTCCTTGTCATAGGTAGGATAGTTGAGAGTTACTCCACTTAGCTTTTCACTAAAGTAAGCTATTGGGTATCGTTCCTGCATTAAGACAGCTCCAATACCTATTCCTGGGGTATCAGATTCGATCTTGAAAGTATTATTAAAATTAGGTAGTGATAAAATTGGTGCAGTACACAACTTATCCTTAGTAGTATTAAAAACATGTTCTTGTTCAATGCCCCCAATGAAATCCTACACTTTTCTTTACAATTTTCGTGAGTGTGTGGCAAGTGTACTAAATTTTTTAACAAAATGCCTGTAAAAGTTAGCTAAACTATGAAAAATTCTTACCTCAATTATACTTTTAGGTGTTGGCAACTCCTTGATAGCTTTGATTTTCTCCTCATCCACTTCAATACCATTTACACTAACAACGTATCCAAGAAAAACAAAATTTTCCATGCTAAATGTACACTTTTTAGAATTAGCATAAAGTTGTTTTTGTCTTAAGACCACAAGCACACATCTTAAATGTCTTATATGCTCATTTAAATCCTTACAATATACTAAGATATCATCGAAGTAAATTACTACGAATTGACTTGTATATGCATTCAATACATGGTTCATTAATCTCATAAACGTGCTAAGAGCATTTGTAAGTCCAAATGGCATGACTAACCGCTCATAAACCATACTTAGTCTTAAAAATAGCCATTCATCACTCTCTTATCATAATTTGATGATATCCACTTTTAAGATCTATTTTACAAAACATGCATGATCCATATAATTCATCTAACATATCATCTAACTTAGGTATGGGGTGATGATATTTTACCATTATGTTGTTGACCCCCCTAGAGTCTACGTACATCCTTTGAGTTCCATCTTTCTTCGACATAAGTAGCACTAGCACAACATATGGATTCATGCTTTTTCGTCACATATCCTTTGATCATCAATTCTTCTATTTACCTTTGAAGCTCATCGATCTCCTTGGGATTACTTCAATAAGTCGGTCTATTTGGAATGACAGCTCTAGGTAAGAAGTCAATTTGATGCTCAATGTCTCGAATGAGTGATAACCCGCTAGGCATGTCCTCGGAAACAAATCTTCGAATTCCAGCAACAAAAAAGTAGCCAAACTAGGGAGGGGTCTTTTAGATTCCTCAAAGTAGAGAAGTGATTTCTTATAAACCAACAAGATCATAGATTGGTTCTCAACTACTGCCCTCTTCAACTCACTTCCTTTTACAAAGAAATTTAATTTCGACTTTTTGTCATCTCATAAGATTTTTTTTCTTTACCTCTTATCTTTTTTCTCACAATTAGTCACCTCACTTTTTTCTTTTTTGCTTTCTTGTTGTGAAAGATCAATCTCATTCTCCTTTTCTCTCAATCTTTTTTCTTCTTCACTTTTCAATTTGAGTTAATCTTCATAAACTTGTGATGGTATTAACGGCGCAAGAGTAATAGACTTTCCATCTTTAGTAAAGATTTACCTATTTTTGTACCCATCATGTATCACCTTCTTATCTTATTGCCATGGCCTTCCTAACAAAATATGTTTGGCATGCATAGGAACTACATCACACATCACTTCATCATGATACCTTCCAATTGAGAAACTCACCAACACTCAACATTTTACTTTATCCTCTCCACATTCATTCAAACATTGCGATTTGTAAGACCTAATATATTTTAGCATAGTTAATCTCAATTTTTCAATAGGAGTAGTGCTAGCCACATTGGTACAACTTCTCCCATTAATAATCATACTACATACCTTGTTGTTGACGTGGCATCTCATATGAAATATTTTCTTCCTTTGTTGCTCCAAGTCATCCACTTTGATTTGAGCACTAAGAGCTCGCCATATAATCAACAGCCGTCTCACTGCATACTCCACTTTTTCACAATCACTAACATCCTCCAATTTCGTCATGTCATCATAATCACCCTCACTATCATTCACCACTTCTCCATTGTTTTGCAAAATCATCGCCCTTTTATTTGGACATTGAAAAGCAATGTGTCCCAATCACAAACACCTAAAGCATTTGATATCCCGACTCCTAGGGGGTTGTGAATCCACCTTAAGTGTAGCTTTGCTAGTTACTTTCTCTCTTCTCTTGATAGCCCAGTTCTACTTTTTGAAACAGCTTCATCACCTTTATTGTTATTCCACTTCGATTTCCAAAAAGAGTTAGAATCCAAATAACAAGATGGGTATCTAGCTGTTCCATTCCCCTTCAACTGTTTCTCCAACTCCATAGCTACATGTAGCATGTCCCCCAACTCCACAAAATGTTGTAGTTCTTCCACATTAGAATTATCTCTATCAGACATCCTAAGTCTAGAATAATATCCACCTTACATTTATAAACTCGCGTATCACTCAATTTGTTTTTTTTCCCTCTATTAGTCTACCACTTTACCATTTTCCATTCAATGCTTCTTTGTAAGTGTTTCAAAGAATTAATTTGATCTCAATAAAAAATTCAACTCTTATGGAGTTCAAAAAAAGAGTTGAGTAAGGAAAGTGACTATAGAATGCTTTAAGAATTAGAGATTTGAACTTTGATTGGAAACGTCAAGGATAAATTCAAGAAATTGTTTCTTGAATTCGGACTAGACATTTAACAAATAAGGAATTAAATGATATAACCTTAATTTTTGGAGTTTAAACTCTGATACCAACTTATGCGAATCCACATAGCAATTGAAGCTGCAAAACCCACGACAAATTAGATCAAATCCAAGAAAGCCTTATCAATATTTAAAAAGCTCGACCTAATAAATTATTGAGTCAAAGAACTAAGACAATCACCAACAATATACTGACCTTGTGATCACAAAACTTATGAACCTTATTTAAATTGATAAATATCACAAGAATTTAATTCTTGATAAGTTCGAAATTAGTTCAATGAAGAACAAAAAAATCTAATGGAAATTTATATCTGCTCACCTTGAAAGATTATTCTTTCCTCCTCAGTAAAAGATAGCAATATGTCTCGCAATAATATCTCTCAAATTATATGTAATTACAATGCATTGAATGAGTTTTATTTATATAGAATCCATAAAACCTAATTAAAAAACTGAACTAATATTCTAAATATCAATAGTTACCATAAAACTAGAGTTTTAAAAAAAAACTAAGATTCATTCCAAAAATATAAAGATTCGCCCCACATTTGTGCTATATGGCTGCATAGTGTGTGGACATGTGGTCGTATACTCTGATTTTTTGTATAGAGGCAGGGGGTCACGTTCCTAGAAATACTATGCGGTCACATAGTTACTCTTTTCAGCTCCCTCATCCATTACTTGGACAAAGTTGATCCATACTTGGATCAAGTTGATCCATCTTTCATGTTCATTTGTTTGTTATGATCGATGTTTCGTCCACTATAGTTTGAGCAAGCAATCCCATAGCTTTGTTGACCTTATTTTCCCGTGATCTCGTCATTGAATTTTCATCTACGATCAACAGATCCTTGTTCTTGCTAGCTTCCGTACCATGGTTCTCATAACGCAATCTTGTTCTTTTTAATTTTGGTTTTTCTTATCTTGACCAGTTGCTACCATGCCGCTTCTCAACTAGAGATTCGTTTTGCAACAAGAGGCACATGTTTGTCATCGAAACCTCTGTGAACTTAGGACCTCATCAATTGTGTTCATCTAATCTAGGAACTCTTCAAGCCGCTACTCGCCCTAGAATTCAGGGACTTCAACCTTGAATCCTGATTCCCAATGTCAATAGAATCTGGATATATAATAACCGAACTCCTAGATATTTACTAACTCTAGATAATGATAAAAATGAAAGATAATGACTTACTCTAACGAACTTCAAATACTAATTTAATTAAATTATAAATTATTTGGAAAAATGAAAAACCATTTTCGGAGCCATAAACGATGGAATTTGGCCATTTCCATCCAATTTTTTTTTTCAAAAACGGACACTTCGAAAAATTATTTCTTTCAACGTTGATTCCATTTCTCCATGAAATCTTCTTCTTTCTGTATTGCATCAGTATTCCCCTTCAAGGACCCGTACAACCAAATAATTAGATCCAGTAAATAATCTCGAGGCTTGATTTGCCAGCAGCGCTTAGTTAAAGAATTCCAGATGTGTGAATCCCAAATCATGTATCTTATTCCATCTACACGGTTTTGTCCAT
>CAIGRP010119558.1:0-10313 GCA_903798385.1 Fraxinus cuspidata
TTTTCAGAGCTCTCAAGTGTACTTCAAAAAATATGTAAAATTGAGTATAATATTTTTTTTTTACTGAATAGGAATATACAATTTCGTTTTTGTTGTTGTTTTCTAATGCCCGGATGTGTGTTTATATAGGCAAAAAATAATGTAACTGCCTCCACCATGATCCAGTATTATATGCAGGTTTTATGGTTAGTGATAATGAGTTGTTAATACTGGGGCAGTTAAAAACGGCCAATCAAAGACTTTTTAATATAATGCGTGAGGCGTGACTCGAACCCCCAACCTCTCACACAAATTCCACACTTTTATAATTATTTTTTTCACATATTATATTTATTGTATAAATATTTAACTTTTACCTTGAGAATGTGAAAGTACAAAAGTGTTAAGTCTCTCAATTCGTGGTCCATCAAGGGCACTTTTTGTCTCCATTTATAATTGAATTTGGAAAGGTTAACCGCCATAGTCACATCATCTACAATAATTGCATTGCCACCCAACATCAATTACAACGGTTTTCTTATTAGGTGTACCAAATTATTCTGCCGAGAAGATTTCTTATTGGACGACAAGGTCAGCTCCTTGCAGTTCATCATGATGTTTGGAATAATTGCAGTTATTTCCATTATTGCAAATCTCTAATTGATTGGCCATGAGGTACTTATGTCAACTATGATACATGTCCTCACATGATTGGTTAAAGCACAAGTGATGATGTCGCCTTAGTCAAGTCAGTAATCATGATGTCCCTTAATCACGACGGAGCTCACCGAGCTGACGAGGGGCTGGGACCGAGCTGTTTCTGGGGATAACATAGAGTTGTAATTGTAAATTTTGTGTAAGGAACAATAGGGCGAAAATTTGTCATTAATCCTTAATTAGGAATCTGATATCAATAACAGTAATTAATTATACTAATTTTAAAATCACGTAAAAAAATCCTATCATTTATGATTTTAGATCATTATGGAAATTACCAAAAACAACAGAATAAGAAATACATAACATAACTAAGAGAATTAAAGATAGAATAAAATTAACACTTAGTACTCGTCCCTTGATTGAATGTCTGGAGTTAAATCTGTCTTTAACATTATTCTTCCTTCAATTCCCTGAACTTTTCATCTAGGTTTTAATTTGACTTTTTTTCTCTCGTTCTTTTCTCTCTCTTGAGCCTAAAAAAAACTCTCCAAGATTAGCTAGAAAAATAGTTTCTTAGTATTGTGTTTTTGCTTTAGCAATTTGTGCATTTGAAATTTCCTAATGCCCTTAAACACCAAAATTCGGGTCCATGAAGACCAACTTTGTGAATTTCCAACACAAGAAGATTTCGGGTCCAGCACATTTGTTTCTACCTCGCAGATCAAATGCGCTGCTTTTTCGCTTTTTTCGCCTCCATTTCATGTCTATTCGGTTCCACTTCATCATCTCACATATCATCAATTTCTTCTTGTTTCTTCTTCAATGCAAGTCACCTTCGGACTACCATCCTAGAACACAAAAATAAAATAAAATCAATAATAATCAAATACAAAACACTCATAATGCTATCAAAAAATTCTCGTTAGAAGGTCTAGATAAGTACATTAAATGCAGTTAACAAATACCTCCAAACTTAATCTTTTGATAATCCTTGATCCAAACAAATCTAAGCTACTAAAGAAAGTAGAAATATGCCATGCTATCAGTTGTCTGAGAATAAAAAAATATAACGAACAAAATTTAATAAAATACTTTAAATAAAGCTTCATGGAAAAATTTCCGTATTTTCCAGTGCTTGTTCAACTTCGCGTGTGCACCTAACCCAATCTAGTCTCTAGCCACATTTGAATAAGATCAAATATCCAATTTAACAATCAAGTTCTCGAAAGCCCCTAATCCCGAAAGGTCCAATTGTAACTCGATTCACTCATGAATTTTGACCACTCTAATATTCTGCTTTATTCCCGATGCACTAGTGAAGGTTACCAAAATCCCGAACTCTCTTTAACTTTCCACAAATGGGTTCGAGTGAGCTAAAAATAGAGTGAAAAAGTGAGCTAGTGATTTGTCATTACTATGTTGATTTCCTAATCTTCTCGTATCTATTTCCAAGGTTTTATTAGGTAAATTAAATCTCTAACACAATTTAAATCCCTCATCTTAGACTTAGCCGGGATCAGTTTTGCATTTCCTAGTTATGGAACTACAAAACTTAATTCATTACATTTTATTACATAAAAATGTTGATATCAAAAAATACGCCAATAGAATTCCAACCACCTCCCATCCATGTAGGTGTGACCTATACACTAGAATATCCTGTTAGGAGGTAAATGTCGTTGGTAAAAAAAAAATGTTTGACGACCGTTTGCACTCCGACAATCGGGTCCGACCGAAAAGAAAAATTAGTGCAAGAGACGGAAGAGGGATTTGGCTAGGGTTTGAGAACATATTTTATTGTGAATGAAATTCATGTATATTTATAAGAAAAAGTAAATGGGTGAAGTCGTTTATTGAAATGGGTCCGAATCCAAGCCCAATATGCAATTGTTTAATTAAATAGTCACAATCAATTGAATAGTCGATACTACGTCGGCACATATAGAACTCCATCTATCACGTTCATGCCACATAATTTATAGGCGTAACAATAGTCTCCCAAGTTTGAGTCGTACATTCGTGTGCATGTTGGACTTCGAAATATAAGTAGTCAATTAGAAGAGGTCTTACTGAATGTTGCAAAAATATGAGTAGCTCCATTAAGTGAGTTTATGAACTGCCTCGAAAAAATGTATCGATCCCAATAGGTGAGGACTTACGAATTGTTTCTATAATATAAACTTCTCCAATATATGAGGACTTACGAACTACCCCAAAAATATCTGGGCGAGCCTGAATAAGCGATGGCTTACAAACTGGCTCGAAAGATAGATATCGCATATAATTCGTAAAAATTTCGGCAGGATCTCATATATAATAGAGACTAAACCAACCTGCAATATAACATAATATCTCTACTGCATATATACAAAATAAATTGGGGTTCACTTGTTCCACAAATAAGGTAAAATGATGATTAGATCAAACTTGCTAGTGTCAAGCAACATGATGTCTATAAAATGATAATGCAGATAACGTAGCATACATACTGACAGTAGTAAAAATAGTGTTATGAAATGCTAACAATGATGTGACATGCGTACTTGACAACAATAATATAATGCATATGATATCAGTAATAATATAATGATAATAAAATTCTAGTATCACAAAATGCACCAACAAAATCCTGACTATCTCATTTCCACTTAGACATCACCTATACACCAGAATACTCGTTAGGGTGCAAAGGCCATCGATCGAAAAAAGGTTCGACGATCGTTTGCACTTACGATCAAGTCGACGACCGGACGAGAGAGAAAATGAGTACAATAGATGAAAGAGGGGGTGATTTGGTTAAGGTTAGATTGAATGCATCTTTTGTGAAGTGGGCTCACCTATATGTAGGCGATAAATGGCCTAACATGAGATAGTGAAATCAGCACAAATCCAAGTCAAAGATGCAATTGTTTAATTAAAGAAGCACAATCAATTGAATAGCCGATGTCACATCGACATATATAGGACCTCGTCCATTTAAGCATGTCACATAATTTATAAGTGTAATATAAAATAAACAAAAATGACTTTTTGACTCATGATATGGGTGATGCTCAAATCCCTAATGGACACATACTTCCTTAAGGGCTTGTCTCGTGCACCTGGGTGATTTCAATGGACTATATCATATAATACATATCACATCACGAACACGTATTTATACTCTTTTTTTTCTCTCTCTCTTTTCATTCTTTCTCCGTCTTTTGCTTTTCTTTCAACGATAATTTGATAGGATGTCGTGATTAGTGTAATACTTTTTATTCGATTTGGTTGGAACGACGTTCACCATTAAAGTATTTCATCAAACATCTTGCAAGTACCTTCAAAAATTAAATATAAATGGTGAATTGTAGATATTGAAAATTAAAAGCCCAAAATTTTAAAGCATAAAACTAACAATTCATCCACAGTGCAAATGAGGTACCCAGAGTTACTTGTATCAATTCTTAGTAGGACTAGGCTTGAAAACCACAGCCCGAAAAACCGACCCGATCCAACCCAAAATAAATTTAAATTTAAAATAATTGTGGGTCGGATCGGTTCAGCCTCACGAACCGACCCAATTCGCCAGCCTGCTTGTTTGCTTTTAAACCCTGGCTTCATCTTCACCTCCTTGATTACATGGGCTACCCCGAAATTTATGCAACCATGGTGGAAAAGGAAATTATAGGCGAAATTCAAGAAATTTATGTAAACATGGTAAAGAAAGAAATTTATGTAACCAATTTGGGATACAACATTCACCTCGATCTAGGAAATTTATTCGAAGTCGATTTTGCTTCAAACCCGTGTTTTTTAGGGTCCTCCTCCATCATCACAGCCTTCATGCTGTCCTTCTCGACCAGCCCCCATGCCGTCTGCTCAGAACTAGTGGATGCCCCCTATATGTACTCCTAATCACCTCAGTATCATCTGGGATCACCCCCAACAATGGCAACACCAACATTTCTTGAACATCCAAAACCGACATCATATCCTCCTCTTTTATCATATCTGTTCTCACGTGGTTCACAAGCATCTTAATATCCCTAATCCCATCTCATTCTACTATCAAGTGATCTAAGAAAAAAGATAATACGCTATCCACTATCAAGTGATGTCTTGTTTCAGTAAATGTATGTAATTTAAAAAGATGAAGGAAGGTCTTCTCTCATGGAGTTCTTGCTCCCGCTCTCTCTCTATTCCCTCCCCCATCACTCTCAAAACCCACATCCATAAACCCATAGTTTCCACAATCACAGCAAGTATTGAATCAGACAATGAAAGCTCCCTCACAGCTAAAGAGATAAGGCAGCGAGAAATGAGAGGGGAGAGAGTAAATTCGCTTACAACTGGAGAGAAGAGGTGGAAGAAAGGCTTATCAAGAAGCCGAAAAAGCGTTAAATTTCTTGGACTGAAGAACTCAATCTTGATAACCTCGTCTTGCTCGGCCCTCAATGGTGGGTTGTTAGAGTTTCCAGAGTTTCAGACTTGGCAATGGAGGTAATTCTGTTTTTTTACTGGACCCGACCTGACCCGATTCAAATTGGGTCGGTTTAGGGTACAAGCTGGGTTGGGTCGGTTGTGAAGGAGCCCAAAATCGGGTATATTGGGTTGGGTCGATTTTGGGCCAAACCTGACCCCCATTGCCCACCCCTAATTCGTAGCAACAATTTAAGCTAAAAGTTGAAAGCACTTCCACACACAATGCATGTATCTTTTATACTATATTAACTAGATTCTAGGCACAACACAATCAGGGGTGGATCTAAAGTTTTAAGTCAGCACGAACATTCGTTGGCCGTTGATAGCAATAAAATATTAAGAGCTTATTTGATGCCCATTTTTTTACTTTAGTCTAAACTTTCTATTTTTTAGGACATAAGGTAGACGATGGTTATGGCATTAAAAGGGAAAAGCTATACTCTTTGGACTTGGTGGCAATGAGTTCACATGGGTAGGGGCGGATCCAAGGTTTTAAGTCAGCATGTGTGGCAATTGGCCGTCGATAGCAATAAAATATTAAGAGATCATTTGATGCCCATTTTTGTAAAAAAAAATGCATTTTAGAATAGCGATTTGCTGGAGAATGTGTGTTTAAAAATAAAAAAAAAAGTTTTGAATTCGCGTGTAATATTATTTTATTGAAGATTGTGTTGTTGAAAAGAAGAGACAAAAATGTATTTTTTTAAAAAAATGGGAATCAAAGCCTAAAATTTAAATATAAAATTTATTTTGTTCAAATTGGACATATATAATTTTGTATACAAGTTATAAATACTCACCAAATGACATTGTGGCCAAGTTATAATTTAAAGGAAGAGTTCAAGTTCGAATTTTTACAATTGCATTAAAACTATTAAAACTTAGCCCATGTTTGATCCACATTATTTTTTTCATTCTCATTCTTCTACTCATTTTCAACCATACATTCTTCAATAAAATAATATTTTCCATCACATTAATTACTTTTCCTTCATTTTCAACAGCACATTCTTCATCAATCTACTATTCCAGAATACATTCTTCCAAAATAATGTGGCTAAAATACACCCTTAATATAAATTATTATGTTAACAATAATATCAAACTCAACAAGTTCCCTAATGGTAAGGATTCCAATAATCTTTAAGGATAGTCATGGGTTCGACTGTCGCCTCCCTATTGCTATTACTTTTTGGTAAAAATTGAAGAACTAAAAAAATATGAATGGCAAGCTAGGGAATCGAACCAGGGACATTTCATAAGAATTGCAAGTTCTAACCAACTCAACTAAAGGATGCGTTTGAAAATGAAATGAAATAACAGTTATATAAGCTAAAACATTTATCTATTTTAAAAAAAAAAAAAGGTTCCCGACGAATCCAGCACGAGTTGCCCGGGGGCTCGCCGAGTGTTGGGTCCGCCCCTGAACACATGGCTTCATTACATTTTGAATAGGTTTTCGGAGGCCTTTCTTTGCTTACATCGGTTGTCTTTGCACCCTTTTTGGTTACCTTCCAAAATTTGACTTTGCCGTTCTCATTAGAATATGACTAGACTTTACCATTTGCTTGAACTCAAACTATGAAAATTTCAACTTTCTCATCAACATTAAAGCATTTTCTGAGTCGCATGATTGCTTGATAGCTACAACATTAATGAATGACACTTTTTTTTTTGTTCCGTTAGGATCAACGCTTCCCTTCTCAACATGCTTTTCTTATTTAGCTGGTATGTCCTTTCTTATTTAGCTGGTATGTCCTCGGGTTGATGACCACTATATTATCCAGAGTTTTAGGCAATTGCATCTCACTCCTTGTTGCAATGCTTGACACGCGATTCTTTGGGTTGGTCTTTATCTTACTAGATAGTTCACCCCATTGATCATCCCTATCATTGCCTACCAGGCATAGTAGGCCTCTGTTTATCAAGCAATCTATACGCCCATCACTGTCGCTCATCTGTTCGAGAGGGAAATTGATGCCCGCTGCAAGTTTGGAATTCCCCACCATGCAACAGAAGTTTCGAGAGAGGTATGAGAAAAGTCATCTTAATGAACGTGATTTGTTTCCTCTTTTGTGAGTGGTTATCATTGATCTTGGTAGTAGTTCCAAGAGAAGTTCGAGTGATTTTCCCTATTCGTTTCGTAAGTGTAGAAATAGGGATAAATATTTTTTTCCTTGTAATTGGTGCGGTAAAAAAATAATCCTTCGCGTAAGTCATCCTCATCAATGTTCGCAAGCGCATCATAACCCAATAATTGACAACAAAAACACGTTTTCTATCTACGCGCAATACCATAAGTGCATAGGTTGTGCACAGGTAATGGGGAGAAGATGAGTGTATATCCCACATGGATTGGTCTATTTGTTTTTAAGTGATTTTGCGCCCGTTGATGGCTATTATCTGGTAAAAACAAAGTTTTGAATAGTAAATATTTGGAGAATGTGTGGTTAAAAAGTATGAAAAAGTTTTAAATTTACGTATAGAATATTTTATTGTGTGGAAGAAAATAAGTATGTAATATAAATAGTTTCGAAATAATGATTGTCAATCATGGGGCTAATTCCTAATGTGATTAAATTATCGGGTAACACACACAATTTTTTTAACAAACTAATTAAATGAAAAGTAATTAAAAATAATGAAAGCAAGCAAAGTGATTTTTCGAAAAACTAACTAAGAATGTGCTGGGATTCATGATTTAACTATTGCCTAATTAATTTATTAAAAAAAAAAGGCAATTTAATGTATTTTCGAGTTTTTATGGTAGACTTGATTATTCTATTTTAGCTAATTACATCTCTCTCGATTGTTAAATTAGCCTATGTTTGGTCCCATTTTGTTAAAAGCTCTTTTTTTTTCAAATTTTTTTTTTCAATTACACTTTTTCCAAACAATTCATTATT
Source organism: Fraxinus cuspidata (assembly GCA_903798385.1). Taxonomy (NCBI): domain Eukaryota; kingdom Viridiplantae; phylum Streptophyta; class Magnoliopsida; order Lamiales; family Oleaceae; genus Fraxinus; species Fraxinus cuspidata. The sequence goes on from CAIGRP010119558.1 coordinate 8,010, forward strand.
TCCGAACACATTTTCTTACGAAAATGGAATTCAAACAGGGGTTGAGTATATTATTCTAGTATATCACTATGTTAATTATAACACTTCAATTGTATCAATTTCTGTGAGAATAGGTCGAAGGATCACTTATGATTGATAATATATCTTTATCTCATACAAAAGAACATGGAGGCTTGATACCGGATCTAAAATGTCTATCATCTCGAAGATTAAATACTTCACTAAGCAAAAATTTGGTAATCAAACAATTTAAAGGACATTAGGCACATAACACAAAATTAAAAAGCGGACATTAAAATTAATTAAGATAAATTTAACTTACATCAAGAATCACAATCGTTTAGAATTTTGGCTCGAAATGAAAATGTAACAATTATAAGAGTTTGAGAAATACATTTCATGATGGAGAAAATTAAAAATAAAATCACAGATTATTATACTTAGAGCCCATCCGTTGATTTGGATTTCTGAATTGATCTTCCTTCAATTCTCTCAGTTTTGCTCTTGTTCATTTCTCCCTTTTGAGCTCCAAAATAAGCTAATGATACATTGATATTTATAACCCTTTGTTGTTCCCTAAAAATTTGAGTATTTGAAGTCCCTAATATGTGGGTGGGGTCTTGAAGAACAATTTGCACAATTTCACACGCATTTGCGCTGGTATCAGGTGATGCAGCGAATTTGTGCTCTCCCTGCCCACTTTGTTACTATTTCATCTCCATTTGGTATTTACTTAGTTAGGGGTGGGGGGAGTGTCCGTTGATTTGGATTTCTGGAGTGATCTTCCTTCAATTCTACCAGATTTTCTTCTAGGCTCTCTCTTGAGATTTGGGGAAGAAGAAGATGAAAAATAATTTTTAAAATTTTTTCTCCCCTTTTTATTCTCTTATTTAATTTATTTAATTATTTTANTCTTCCTTCAATTCTACCAGATTTTCTTCTAGGCTCTCTCTTGAGATTTGGGGAAGAAGAAGATGAAAAATAATTTTTAAAATTTTTTCTCCCCTTTTTATTCTCTTATTTAATTTATTTAATTATTTTACGTGAGAATTCTAAACTCACAATTTCCGCCCTTTTAAATTAATTAAAATTGGTCAAAAGAGACCAAGTTTTTATGTTTTTGGTTAATTAACGGTGAAATCGATGGATTCTGTCAATTTATCATTCTATTGCAACGAAATAAAAGATTTAGAACCGTGGGTAGCACAAATGAAAATGTTGAGTATTATTAGCAAAAAATGAAAGGTTTAAAATCGCAACTACAATTATCTCTTTTTAAACTCGATCTGTTAAGTGGATTTAACGCCTAAACTAAAGGAATCGGACGATAACTGTTGTTTCGCTAGGTTTAGACCATCTAGAAGGATTCACAATAGAGGCAATTGTCGGGGAGGGTGCGCCATAACCATTTTTTTTATAATAAAAGGTAAAATTATGAATATTGATTTTTTCTTCTTTTTCTTTTTATTTGGGTGATCTTGCTAAAAAGTTATATTATATATTATCGTAATAGTAAGAAATCCTTTAAAATCAATCAAATCCATTGAAATCTTATCAATTCTACAAAATTATATTCAAATTGATAAAATTACGAGAAATCATAAATCTCAAAAATCCGTTGAGTTAAAGACACCTACCCAATAGACCATATCTTAACCCTTGGTATGTGAATACTAGAGACATCCCTCTTGTTTAAAAAAATTGCACCAACCTTCGTGATTTCTAATTTTGAGCATCACATATTTTATATATATTCTAAAATAATTTTTAGATACCTAAAATGCCCCTATGAAGAAAAAGATGAAAACTTTCAAGTTAATTGTGATTAATTTGTTCAAAGTAAACTATAAGAATATAAATTAACACATTATGTAGAGCTTGTTTGAAAAAGTTCAAATCTAAATCACATAAGATTATCTTATTTTATTTATAAGTTGTGTTAGTTTTTTGTACATACATTTTAGATGGATTATGGTGTGAAGTGTTATGAAATTTTTGTAATAAGAATTATGTAATAAATAAAATGATATTTGAACAATCATGTATTGTATATATATTGAATAATAATTAATTGTTATAAAAAAATATACAATGCCTCTATATTTAAAGATAAAATTATTTCCTACTTCTAATAAAAATAGGAAACTAATAAAATCAATATCAAATTAAAAATCATATTATAAACAAAAAATAATATTAGAAAAGATAAAATCTGTTAGAACTAGAAAAGATAAATCACAATTGTAGTAGGAAACTACTAATCTTGATTATGTACTACATCAAGAATGGCAAATAAAATTCTCA
>CAIGRP010119567.1:0-11279 GCA_903798385.1 Fraxinus cuspidata
AAGATTGACATTATCGAAATTTTCTGGTTGTTTCTTCTGTTTTGTAGTAGTAAATATTTTTCGCCACTCATAGCAATCCCTCTTCATGTGCCCATTTTTATTGTAATACTAACAAACTTTATCACTTTTGTCATCCTTGCCTCTATCTTTTACATGACCACATGTCTTCCTCTCACGAACAACAAAACCCTCTGCCTGAGTGATAAGTAGATTTTTACACACTTATTTTACTACCAAAACATGGACAATTATTAATTAATATGTTGGAATATAACTTAATTCTATGTAATTTATATTTTGCAAGACAACGTGATGAATGTAGCGAAAATACGGATAAACAAGTGGAAAATGACCAAAAAAAGAAAAACAAAGTTCAGGAACCAAGATGTAAATAATCAAAAGATGAACCGTAAGAGGAAATGAAGACGCGAAGATGTTGAGATCAAATTGAGCTAAGGAATAAAGCATTGGAGGAAGAAGAATAAGAAGTGGAAAAAGAGGTCACAAAACGAGAAACGGAGTTCGAAGATCAAAACACAACAATTGAGAAATGCACTAAGCTATGCGATCGCATAGTAATATTCCTATGCGGTCGCAAGAGTTGTTTCAAAGATTTCTAGTCCCACATTCAACTCTTATATGCGACCGCGGGGAGTATAACTATGTGGTCGCATAGTTGGTGTTTTGACGCGATTNATCTAGGGCGTGTATTTAAACTCTAAAGCCATCCAGAATGAAATAAGGGAGATGAATAAGAGTTTTGAAGGAGAAATCAACGCGGAAAAACAAGACGAGATGATTAACAATTCCATGGAGAGCTAAAAACCTTGGTGAAACTAGGAATGAACTTAATTGAATTTGGTGATTTCAACACTTTTATATTTATTAATTTTGATTTTCATGTTTTAAACAATTAAATGGTTAAGACTTCCTTTTCATAAGTTATTTTGATATTGATTTAACTTTTATTTAATTTTTCGTAGAATTGATAATGCTTTTTCTATTGGATGATTGAAGTATTCGTTTAGACTTTAATTTGTGTGATTCATTACTGCTTTATGCTTGAGTATATGGTTGTTTTTTAATCTGACTTTAATAAATAAAAGTGTGCATGCAATAGCAGGAGGATTAACTGTTAGAATTAAAATTGAATAAACTGGTTTAAATGACATATTTTTCGATTAGAGAAACTAGGTGGAACGTCTCTAATTGCTTTATAAAAAAAATGAATCATTGATGTTGAATGATCCAATCCAATTACTGGAATTCCAAAGCTTCAATCTTTCAAACTTGATTTTAACTTCATTCCAACAAATACATTCTTTCAATATTTCAAACTCGATCTTAATTTCATTCGAACAAACAAATTTTTGAGATTTTAAAAGAAAGTTCACTTTTCGATCCTTTAAATATTTTTACTCTCTCACTGTGGAATTCACACCCCGAAACTGTACCGTAATTACCGTGTTATTTTTTAGGCGTAATCACTGAGCCTCAAATCTGATGATCGGATGCTTCATCTTCTCCTTAGAATAAAGTGTATCATATACCTAATCAATAGTAAGACTATAGAGAATGGTAACTTTAAAAGTCACATATGAAGGCGGAAACAAACATAACAATATTAGGCCTAAAATCTCTTCATCTTATTTGATCACCATGGTCTCTTCTTCAAGTGTAACTTACTTGTCAAGTTCCGTGAACATCGGTAGATGATCTCTACTTCAAATGTAACTTATTTGTCAAGCTCTTTGTCATACAAAGCTACTACAAGTTTAACCACAATCAGCAGCACTTTTCTACTTTATCGCATCCCGAAGAATTTGATTAGAAAGATGAAGATGTATATGTGATAGGGCTTTTCAATCCTGTGTTGCTTCTCCTACGAAGTCATTGTGATGGCCATTCTATCTATCCCCAACAAAGTATCATCAAGATCCAATTGAGGAAGAAACCGCTCGTATCTTGATCTGCCACAAATAAAATCTACTGTTGCGAGTCAAAAGCGAAATTTCAAACTTCATAGTTGCCATCCCTGAAATAATCAACATTGTTCAAACCTCGCTTTAATAATCAATTTGGACCTTCCAAGGACCGGTTAAAAAACCTTCAGCTCTGATTCCAATTGTTAGAAACAATCAAGATACCAGAATAGCTCCAATACCACCTGTTGAAAATTCAACCAAATAATTAAAGACGAGAATAATATGAGTAATATAAAAATAATGAATCACAGAACAATCAAGATTTTTGTGAAAGAAGAAGAGAAATTATACTAAGAAATTAAAATTATCTTTAAAAGATTTGATTTTCTCAATTTAAATTTAAATAATTCTTTCAAATTTATAATATATAGAGTAATGATCTAATTATTATCTTAAGGTTCCTCTATAGTCACTAAAGAGTCAACACCTTGTGGAGTATTTATAGGAGTGAAATCTTTGAGTTGAAAATGAAGTAGAGTCCTGATCCCAATCCATGATAAAATTTGATTAATTATCTATCCGGACTTTTAAACCAAAATTATATAAACTTCTTCCATGAACTACAATTCCAAATCACATGGAATTTGAGTCGTAACCTAACAATTTCTTTTTCCATGTAATTGGACGACGAATCCTGAACTCAGATAATTGTCTACTATTTTACTTTCGGTTATGAACATACAGAAGTATTGACCCAATAATTAGATCTTACTCATTGGCAAATCAAAACGAAAACAACAATTACTCCGTAATGCAGCAAGTTAATTCACAAAGTAGCTAACATGGAGTTTAATTCTCTCTCACTTGTCATGGTTAGAATTAAATTCTTAAACAAAATGATACAGTCCAATATATTTCTGGATTTATCAAATGTAATAGTATCACTATTCCAGAGATCCTCTCTCCACAATCAAGACAAATCGAATATCCTAATTGGCGGAGTAGTAACTATTATAGCCTTAACAGAATGGAGTCCCAACCCCTTATCTACTTCCGTTGACAATATCTATGTACTACCCACCATATTTTATTTTTCTCTCATTAATTGAAGGCACTTATACACATGCTTAAATAATGTGACTCCGTTATATAGAAATAAATAAAATCATGTTATTTATTCAACAATAATTGAAATGTTTATCTTATTCTAGTAAAGTCCAAATACTTATGTATACAAATCACAACAACTATTATTTTAAAAAGGTCAAGAAAAGTGTATACTTATCATCTGTATTGTTTATCACAAAAGAATAACAGTTTTCATTGTTTAATTCTATGCTTTTGCATAATCGACATTTAACAATCATAATATACAAGACAATATTCTACATTAGACTGCGATGATAGGTGTTAAAGTTCCATGTTGACACGTTCATTAATAATTCTCACTTAATATATAATCATGGTGCTAATGGATTAATTGTGTGTACTAATTAAACTATTAAAGTTAAGCCTATTCTCTTGGCCGAAATGATAGAGGTTCCAACCTGATTAATTTGATAATGGCGTGTAAATAGCACGTTAATGATTCTTCATGAGTGTATAATCCCCATCATACAAAGAAACCCTTTTTTTGAAGGTTGATGCTAAATTTTAATTCTAATCACAATAGCACCCAAGTGCAATTTTTCTTTATTGATTGTACCAAAACATTAAATATGATGCTTAAAATAGTACTAATAAATCATAGAATCAATTGATTCATGATGTCACCATTCTCTTGAAGAGTTTGTCAAACCTAACCATCTATTCATTTTCGCCAACTTTCTATCATGGTAAAGAATTAAACAAAAAATTATATTTTCTTGTCATTTATCTTTAGTAGGTAAGGTTTCAACCTTCTCCTAAACTTCACACTTTATTTTTCAAATTTAATGATTTTTAAATAAATAAACAAGTGTATACAAAGGGCACTCAATTTTATCTTCAAATTTGGGTTCAATTCTTGTCATGGAGTAAGTAAAATATAATGCAAATTAACAATCAACGAACATGTGGTCTTAGGACCTATGGTGAAGGATTAATTCATTGTTATACTTTTGTCTGATTTCATTAATTGTTTTTTTTTTTAACCCGCCTAAAAGAGGGAGCTTGACAGGAACTTTTACCAACTTATACTATTATCGAAACCATAAAGTAGAAAGTATATTGTGTAGGGGTTTGTTCCGTTTCATCATATAAGGAGCTTCTTAATTTATTGGAATAAGGTTGAACATGATCATGAAGAATTTAAGATAAATGCATGATTTATGAATCGGTAATTATTTAGAATTCCAAAAAAAGATAAAAATAACCAGAGATATTACTTTGGTAGATTATTTTTTTATTTATCACATCAATGACGATACAATAGACATAGCCCAGAACATATTTTGTTGTCAAATGATTATGTGTTGTCAATGGTATTTTTCCTTAATAATGTATTCCATCATTGTAATATTTTTCAAGCTTTTCTTTAATTACCTTCTTAATGATTTAACATATAATTATTATATATTCTATCTCATTTTTTTTTTCCCATTATTTCCAACACTAAAATTAGATGGATTTCATTATTTCTGTCAAACGAATGTACATAAACTCAAAAGATATTCAATTATCACGTGGATCGACAAAAATAACTGAAGAAGAAATCTGAGATTTGATCCAATATTCTTGAAAAATTTTATTGTCTTCTCCTTGTGCTTCTCTAAGGTTCTTAATGCACCATATATCTTGATCCCATGAAAATTTTCTCCAGTGTGGAATTGCCTCTCTAACAGGGTCCATTTGCCCTACCTCAGCCACCAGAACCCTACACTCTTTATCATCTCTGGCTATATTATGAGCAAATGCACAAAGAGATTTCATGAGAATAGAGCCATCCTTTCCTTCCATGTGAAGTCCATAAAGAAAATAAAACCCGAAATTCTCCAAAATATTTGGTACTGATGGGAATTTTAGCCACGGCATCAAGGCATCAATAACCCTACTTCCTAAACAGGCTGCATATGTTAGTCCAGAAACACCCTTCACTTGTAACTTGTATACTTCCTTGGTGTTCCATATGCTAAGCATCGCAAAACTCGCAGGTAAATCATCAGTTCTAGGGGTCCAATTTCTGAGGGAGTTCTTTGTGAAGGCCATGAAAGTGCCTAAAGTGAGTTTGTTATTCAAAAGGCAATCGATGTCCTCAGGGAAGAAATCTGAGTGAGAAAATATTCGACGATATATTGATTCAGAAAGCTGTGGAGAAACACTAACTATCGTGATACCCGAGCCTAATGGCTTGTAGTGAAGATGAACAGGCTGCACCAAAACTTTAGGGTTTCTGAATTTGACATAATTACACTTTAAGGTGAACAAATTTAGGGAAGGCTGATTGCCACCATCTGTAGCCATGTATGCATAGTCAGCTCCATTTTGTCTACACCATTCTTCTAGTTGTTGAACAAGTTTTGTACCAATTCCAAGCCTCCTGCATGTAAATATCGATTAATTAGTTAAGTGATAATCGAATAAAATAATTACATTATAATAATCCATATATTAATATATCATGATGTATAAAATATGGATTTTTTTAATCTTGCACTAGGCAACAGAGATAGATTACTAGATTTCCAGGTCTATATTTAATCTCAGATATTATACAGAATATGCTCCAATAATAGAATTTATTCTAAAATAATATCAAAAAAGATTTGTTACAAACAATTACTACAGTGTTTTGGCTGTTAATCCTTGTAAAAATCATTCATGAGCGTTTATAACCATCATTTCTATATTTGAAGGGATTTATATGTTTGATCATGCGTTTAAATATACAATGAGTTGAATAAAATGTTATTTTTCCTTAGATCTTTTGAAGTTATCATATTAATTAATAATAATAGAAACCATATATCTTATTTCAATGGTCAATCTTTATTGATAGTACTTGTCAAGTATTAGTTGAAAACCACATATGCAATGAACCTGTGATATGATGTGCATATGTTATGAACGTGTGTTCCAAAGAGACGACTAATTCTAGGGAAGCTTCCCAGCGCGATTACTCAAACGACAAAAGTCCTCCGGTAGGCTCATCCGAAGAACTCAATTGTATATCTACCATTGTTGACAAAACAAGGTCATCCCCAAGGGAGAACCCTTTTGTAGTTGTGCTTTCCCTCTATCCAGAGCGCGCGCGGGTGTATATATAGAGAAAGAGAGAGAAACCTGTGTGTAGATGAAACTCTGAGTCCAAGAATATAAGCCAGCTTCACATAGATTGGAAATTCATTTGAGCTTCTCATTCGCATTGTCACGGTTTTTACACACCCCCTAACGGTCCCCACAATTTCCTTTCTATTTCCATACTCTGCTACCTGTTGAACATTTACACTGTCATTACCTAAGATATAAGCTAAATCATATATATATTGGCAAGCAACTAAACTAAAAGAAATTTAAATACATGTTTATATCTTCAGTTCCTTATATTTGTGCAATGTGTTCCATAAATAAACTATACCTAAGACATATTTAGCACGATAGATTTGATTGACTTGGAATCTGTTTGGATTCAATTTATAAATTAGTTTATCAATTCATTCAAAGTCAAATTAAAGTCAAATATCAATTTCAACTATATATTCATAATTACTAATTATTATTCTCACATTTCGTAAATCCACTACTATTTTTCTTTATAAAATTGATATATAAATTTTCCAAAAGGAGACTTGAATGATGGTCTGATCAATTATATTGAGTTGAGTAGCAATAAACATATACTTAAAGCAGTCTCAGAAAAGTGTGTCAAGTGACATGCAAACGTTACAATTCTAGTTTAGGGTTAATCTGAAGTTTTTACCAGCATAACATATGATGAAAAATTTCGAAGACGGCAAATTGGGTCACCCATGAGGTCGGTGATAAGTGTCGGTTTCCCACGCTGACCTACCTCGCACCGCCGCTCCAACTCTGCCACCGACACATTATCTCTTCCTTCATCATACTCTCGCACCTTCACTAGTGATATCTCTGCTGGCAGACTTGGCATATTCTCAGCTTCTACTACGGATGACATTGTAGAGAACTTTTTAATTTCTCTTTAAGAAATTTAGTTCTTTAGGTTTCTGAAGTTGTGTGTTAGCTTCAAATCCATATCCTTATATATATATAGACGACGGACTTAATTTAAACACATAAAATTTGACCTAAAGTTGTCATCTCTTGGGCTACCTAAACACCTCATCTGTATATTAAATTCATATAATAAATTGGTATACAATTCTATGCTGACTATCAACTTAAGAGTATTCCATATCTTATACTTGAGCCTGAGATTATTCATGTAACAAAACAAGGCTATATATATTAGCGCTCTTCTCATTAGAAATGATCTCCTACTCATGTTGGGTCCTATTCATGTTGGGTAGGAGAAATCATGCCCACCACTGACGTGGCTTTATTATTAGCGATCGTCTCATCAGAAATGATCTCCAACTCATGGTGGTAGATTAAAGAAATCATGCTTATCGATGTCACGTCAAGGTCAAACCTACAATCTCTAACAAGTTAACGTTGAATTGTCAAATTGGTGATGGGCAAGATAACCACCATAAGTAGGAGATTATTTCTACTCGCCTCATTTCTTGTTAAATAGTTGGAGTAGAGTAAATTGACAGTTGAAGTAGCTTTACCATACGTATATATTTTGTGGATATTCAATTGGAGCGTGAATATTAACCAGACAGTGTACCAATAATTGATCCAGAAGCTGCAGAATAATATATAATGGGATATGTTGTCATGCTCGATTATAGAACCTTGTATAAATAACTAGTTTGCACTTTTCTAGATATGGATTATACACATAAACTATCCCATAATAATCTTGCACTATGGTCCATCACCTTATTTCATTCTCACAGTGACTAAATACTTTTAACAATTCCAACCCCACCTTTGTAACTTTTCTTTACTGTCTTAATCTTATTTTATTCCATTAAGAAAGTGCTTAATTTAGTATGGTAAAATGTGAATCATCAAATTTTCATAGGATAAGAAAACGCTTTTGATTCTGTTTGGTGGAGATGAGAAACCTCTTTAATTCGGTTTGATAGACTGTAAGACTCAAAAACTTGATGTTGTACGGAATACATTTGCCTAGTAAGTAACCCCGAATTGGTTTAGTACTTCAAAATTATCTTTAAAAGGAATTTTTTTTTTTCCTTTTCCCTCCTACATTGGTCGATGACCTAAAAACATGTAATCTTTCAATCATTATATTTTTGTAACTTTGATTTAAAGAAAATAGAAAATTAAGGATGTTATTCTGCCTTAGAAAGAAATCTACACATGAACATTGCTAGAATTAAAATAAATAAATAAAGAAGTCTATTGTAAACAAGTGTCTGCATTAATATATAAAACTAACATATTCTAATATCCTATATTGATTAATCTTCCACAAAAGTAAGATGACATGCCTAGCTCCACTCCTAGAAGAAAAGGGGTTTTTTAAGTATTAAATAAATGACTAAGATCAATTATTAGGTTGGTTTTTGTGATGCATAAGACCATGTTCATTGGTTAACGCGTGGAAGAATTTTTATGATTGTATAGTGATTAATTTATTTGGAGATTTGCCTTTGTTAAAAGAATGGTTATGAGATATAAAGGGGACAGGTGTTGTATGGCTTAGAATTTTAAGACTATTTTCAAAATTATAGCTGATGTGTCTAATTGTTTTTTTTATGTTCTTCAAGTGAATTTGACCTTTGAAACGTAATGATCCAAGGCACAAATTAAGGGTTCCATTCACATGATAAAGATATTAACTTTTGAACTTTTGAATTTTTTATGTATGGATAGTGTATGAGTTTTTGTTTAAGATTTATTATTCGATTTAAAACAAGAATATAGTAAATATAGTTTCACAATTATTACATTACTTTCTTCCTATATATCCTGATTAATTATTCTTATAGTATCTTGTTGGACCATCCAATCTTACTTGGACTTCCATCCTTTGCATGGTGAAGAAAATCATTACAACAAAAATTGCATTTTGCAACTTGCAAAATGCAACATTCGTTGATTGAGTGTTGCTAAAGAGGTTTATCACAACATTCTATTAAGTGAATGTTGCTATTGGTTAACATAATTAAGTTTTGACAACATTTTTAAAATCATTGTTGCTAATGTCGCCTTTTGCAATGTTTTTATATGTTTTGAAAAGTTTAATTTTTTGCATTGTTTTGTTAATGTTGTTAAAATCTGGTTCTATAGCAATGTTCAGTATTTATTGTTGAAACTCTTAATATATAGTTTTTGGTACCATTTATTGACTGTTGCTAATAGCAATTTTTGTATCATTTTTTAAATTTTACAAAAAGTTTAACTTTTTGCAACGTTTTTCGAACGTCATTAAAATCTAGTTCTATAGCAACATTCAATGCATGTTGTTGAAACTCTCAATATGTAGGTTTTTATGTCGTTCAATGACCGTTGCAAAAAGTTTCATGTTTTGCAACATTCATTGAGTGTTGCAAAAAGTTTTATTTTTCCCAAATGAAATTAAAGGGCTCAAATTGGAGAAGTCCAAAATAATCCAAACCCTAAACTGATTCATTCACCTCACACACACTTACTCATCCAAACCTCACACACACAGATTCATAAATGGGCAAAATCGATTCCAATAGCCAATTGTTAAACTTCTTTTTCTACAGAGGAATACGACGCCACGACCATGCTCTTGAACTAGGGTATAATATTCATTTTTCCCAAATCCTCTCTCTCCCTCCCTCCCTCCCTCCCCCTTTACACACACGATCAATCATAGTTGATGCAGCACCGATGGTAGAAGATACCAACTTCGACGATGACCACCTCTCGTCTATGTCTACTGAGGACATTGTTCGAGCCCCTTGCCTTCTAGACAACGAAATTCGAAACCTCAATGTTCTATCTCTCTTTCTATACAAGAAATTAGATTATGAGTTTGCCTTCTTACGTGATATACTTTATTATTTATTTGGGAAGAGTTGCAGAGATTCAGATTCCTTCAAGGTGAAGATAAAGGGAAATCAAGAGAAAATCAAACTCAACAGCAGCTCAATTTATGGAAATACCTGGCACCGTCATATCAGCCCTCAATTTTTTAAGATAGGCTCAATTATGGAAATCTGCTTCTCCATTGTTTCCATGTAGGCTTTAAACTTTATCTCTGAGTTGAATTTATGAGATTGGTTATTCAGGTGGGTTCCTTTTCATGTAAAATTTAGCCAAATTGTATCTGAGGGAATCTGGGGATAAAAGTAGAGATAAGTAAACTTTCAACTAAAAGGGATAAATTTTTATGTAAAATTTAGCCAAATAAAATTTATTGAAATAATGTTGCTATTTTTTGCATGAAGAGAAGATGAAAAAAAAAAAAAAGGGGAAAGTTTGAATTCTTATTTCTGTGCAAATCTTAAGTGATGAAATGAAATTTAATATAGTATTGTTAATTTATCAGAAGTCTGGTGAATATTGAAGCAGATGGTATCACTAGAATTAATTGTATAGGCATGTAGATAACTTATGGATGGATCTCATTTCATGTTATGTAAGGGAGCACCTGATGATTAAGCATTTTAATTGGGAAAATTTGAATCCTCTGCACTAAGGGTGGTAAATCCACATGGAATTTTCAAGCATATTTCAAATGCATTTTATAAATCCCCCTGCTGCAACTAATAGATTTCCAATGCTCATCGGTTACTCATAAAAATGGAATTTGATAAAAGAATTGAACTTTTCGACGATAAGCTGCAAGCACATTTTTTTTTTATAAAGTATTTGCATTCTTTTCTTTTACTGTCAAATCATATTCGTGAGCTGGAATCCAAGGGCATTATATTTTCCAAATTTTGCTAGTGCAGAACAATGCAAAAGCAATATCGAAATTGCAATGGCACGCATTGAACCGTCTTCCTTGGCACTAAATAATTTTTGGGTACAGAGCAAAATATCAGGCATAAATGCACTATTGATTCAGGCAATAAATTAAGTTATAAGAGATGGATAAGAAATTTTGATGAATATAAAATATTCCGTTGAACCAGACAACCAACCGAACGTTCGCCTTTGGATTCAGACGATCAAAATAGCCGTATGCATATGAAATCTAGCGGTCAAAATCTGACTGTTGCATCAACTGGACGTTCGCATATACGAATTAGACATCTGCATGCTTAGACTGAACGTCTGACCGTTACGGCTGATTTTCCCATTTTTGACCCTAAATTTTTGAGTTTTTATCATTCATTACTAAAAATC
>CAIGRP010119574.1:0-13397 GCA_903798385.1 Fraxinus cuspidata
TAAAGTCACATTTGGGCTGACAATATAACACTCTGTAAGGTACTCTTAAAATACATAATAAAGTTAGTTAACAAAACAGATTAGTTTTCGAAACACCAACACCTTTGAACAAAAGGAGATTTCTAGATCAAGTAAACTCGTTAACTGTCTTATGATAATTTCCAAAAATATTACATATAATAACATATTTGGGCAAGATACTATATGTAATAATTCAAAAATACGATGCCAACGTCAAATTTTTTTTTTTTTAAGAAAATCAAATAAATAAAAATGAGTATGCCACTTTGGCAACTACCACCCACTTTTATTTCAAAATATCTCTCATAATATGAGTACTAAGATAGACTTAAGTCCACAAAAAAAATTTAATTATAATAATCACGAAACATAATCACAATCATTAATTGACGAAAAGCAAAATTCATGCGCAATTATGAGACAAAATTGGTAACTTAAATTTCAATACATGAAATGAAATTTAAATAGACAAATAGTAACGACATTTAATTATTTCAACAAAAATATAAAGTCGTCAATTTTAAATATAATTTTAATTTTAGGTCGAAATTGAAATATAGTGGATCAAATTTAAAAATTCCATTTTTAAAACTTCAATATAATATTTCAAAGTTGTAAGATTAACCCTAAAATTGAAATTATGAGAGGAGCCTCAAAATTTAAAAATTACATAATAGGTCCTTATCCTTAAATTACAAAATGGCCCTCAAGTTATCACTTTGGTCAAATAATATATTGTTGTTTTCCAACTATTGGATTTTATTTGGGAATTTAATGTAATGCAGTTAATAGATTGTTGTTTAGATGATATATATATATATATATATAAAACAACAATATATTATTTGACCAAAGTGAATTTCCCCAGAACTTTGTCAAAGCCGTAAAAAGGACAAGGGTTGATTGTTGACCAACATACATATATACACAGAGAGTGTAATAGACGGACGGTAACCTGGGTTGATTGTTGATTTTGGTGATAATTATAAACATATATGCACATAGATGATGAAGCTGCAGTTTCTTTTTTATGTGGGAAATTAAAAGAAAAATGTGCTATGAATCTATTGAATATGTTTGTGAGAGAGAAGAGACATAACATTTAAAAACAATTTAATTTTCTGTTAAAAAAGATTCTAATCTTAGCATGCCCGCTCTGATACAAATTGTTGTAATTATTCAATAATCATGCTAAGAACAAGAATTACATAATTAATCGACAGTCTAAAAATCATACATGCGGAAGACATTATTTTGTATGAATATTACCAGCTAGATCTTCATCTTCTTACTCTTCAAAATAATCAGTCGTCAATGGGACAAGCCAAAACCGTATGGAGAGGAGAGGGGACCTAGCTATTATATAGGAAATCATAAAGTCAGCCCATTACCGACTCTAACCCTAATTAAGATTTACATAATTCATGCCCACATATTGGACCTAATCACAGTATCATTGCAAACCATACATCTAACCCCATAAAATTCGCAATCAAATGAAAGTCCACATAATAAAATTATTATAACAGGATCTACATCAATAGGTCTTCGAAAGTCCTGTTCCTCTAGATCTAGTAATAGATCTGAGACTCCTTTACAATCTTCAAAATTTTCAACATCTTCGAAAAAAACTCAAAGGTGTTGAGTTCAATTCTAGAATTCCAAAACCTCAATATGCATCTCACAAAGATGATGAATCAGAACAGCTTGATTCACCAACCTTATATGATATGCTAACTAATCATGAGCGATTAGATAGTCAATGAAACGTTATCTCTTCTACCATAGATAGAAGAAATTAGTTCAAAACTCGTCAAACTCATGTTGTCAAAGATAATTTGTCATACTCTCAAAAAGTAGTTTTCAAAAGATGAAATTAAATCTTTATGGGAATATATGATTTTCTTGAAAATTGAAGTTTTTATGAGTAGGCACATTTCAAAGTATTTGGTAAAAATATTTCAAAACCCAAATCTATTCAAAACACCCATGTTAATAAGAAAGCATGAAGAACTCTTTCAGGTCTTTTTAATGTGAACATCCTCCGATACAAGAAATAGTTGTTTCTCATGGAATCAGCGAATTATTTCTTTTCTATCTATGTTGAAAGGCCAGAAAATTCTATTCCTACAGCAAAAGATGTCAAAAATATTGAATATCAGAACAATTATACTAAAATTGTTCTTCAATGTGTTTGTTCTCAATTAAATTTTAAATCTGAAGCATCTTCATTTAATGATGAGAAGAAGATTTCAAATACTATTTCAAACTTATTGATCCAAAAATTACTCCTCAATTAAAAAGAGATTATTTATCTTCTGATTCAAAAGTTTTACAAGAACTTGCTTTTCAAATTTCTAAACTTGGATCTTCTAAAAATATTAATGAGTTCGAATAGATATTGGTTGTGCTCAAAAGGTTATGAATCGATTTACAAGTCAAATCCCAATGTCTTAATTTCGACCCGAGAGAAGAGAAGGTTCATGAAACGATGTCCTACATAGATTCTCAATCAATATGCATTGAATGAAAGTGTTTAATGCATTTTACTTATCAAAGATAACCCGGTCAGCAAAAGAAAGAAATTGTCGACGCCTACGCTGACCATTATTGATACTTTTGAAGATCTTGAAACTCAATTTATTGAAAATGAGCCTTCTCAAATCAATAAATTAAAAGGTCAAAATTCAAGAATTTCAAATTATTATTATCGTCCTTCTTATCCTGATAAGCTATATNTATTGATACTTTTGAAGATCTTGAAACTCAATTTATTGAAAATGAGCCTTCTCAAATCAATAAATTAAAAGGTCAAAATTCAAGAATTTCAAATTATTATTATCGTCCTTCTTATCCTGATAAGCTATATGAGGGAAAGAAAAATCCTCAAGTTTCCTATACAGGTGATGAAATCATCGAATGTGATCTTGATGGATTGACAGAATATCAAATTATTCAAGTACTCGAAGATATGGTTGTATGTCATGCAACATATATCTGAAGAGAAATTAATTCTCTTACTGCCTTCTATAATATAATATGTGGTTTCATCGGGCAACTTAAGCATTGGTGGCAAAATTATCTTACGGATGATGATTTTAACAAGATTATGTTATTAATACTCAACATCAAAATGATGTCTTCAATACTCTTGTATATTGAATACTCAAAAATTTTATTGGTACTTTTGTACTTCTTCAAGATAGAACATCCGAGATTCTTTTAAATCTCAATTGTCCAAAATTTCATGATTTTCGCTTGTGTAAAGATATGTTCCTTACTTGAGTTTTCATCCAAGAAGATTCTAATCAATCTTTTTGAAAATGAAGATTCATTTCTGGACTTCCAAAACTCTTTGCTGAAAGAGTTAGAAGTTCTATCAAACTCTAGTATAAAGATAAAATTTCTTATGATATTCTTACTTATGGTGAGATTATTAATTTTATCAATAAGGAAGGAATGGCACTCTGTAATAATTTCAAACTCAAAGCAAAATTAAAATCAGAAAGATCTGAAAATCGTAAAGAACTTGGATCATTCCATAAACAATATGATTTTGAGAAAATCATTCCTCATTCTTCAAGAATTAAAAAATAAATAACTAACTAACTAACTAAATAAATAAATAAAATTCTTTCTCATTTGAGAAAAAAGATCTTTTCAAAAACAACGATTTTTCTAAAAATCTTTTCAAAATCATCCTTCTAGATATTCAAAACCCAAATATTCAAAAATGAAATCTTTTAGAAAACAAACTCCTAAAATTTCAAAAATTATTTGTTGGAAATGTAATCAAATATGTCATTATTCAAATAAATTTCAAATGAAGGGAAAGATTAATAATCTTTAAATTGATGAAGATATTAAACTTGAATTTCTAAATCTACTCAATTCTAGCTCAGAAGAAGAATCTGATTCTAAACTTGAATTGATTTATCAACATCAAGAAGACTTTGATGCTAATATAAGCTCAGAATCCTCTGATTCAAATACAAGTCAATGTAAAGAAGTTTGTGATTGTAAAATCATAAATGTCCTCATTAAAGAAGAAAAACTTGTTCAATAAATAATTGAGAAAATTGAAGATTCTCAATTAAAGAAAATGTTCTCTCTTCTTCTTCCAAATTCTTCAAAATCTTCAAAGTCTTAATTAATTCTAGTGATGATCAAAATTGTATTATGGAAGGTCTTATTCCTACAAAATATTTTGAAAAAACTACTAAGCGTCTATATAGTGCTAGTGGCATAAAACTCAATATTCAATATAAACTTTCAAAAGCTCATATTTTTAATTCAAATATTTATTTAAAAAAGATTTTATTTAGGTAAAGATTTAGATCGAGAAGTAATTCTTGAAACTCCTATTATTGTTCAAATATATCACTTTCAAGTTGATTCAAAAGAACTTACTACAAATATTCTGGATCAAAATATATTTTTAAAATTTACAAATTGTCCTTCTTATAAAGATGTTAATTCTTTAAAGAAACCATCAATTTCAAAACTATTAATAATATCAATTTTAAGAAAAACATATTCAATTTCTCAAAAAAAAGAAATTTAATTTCAAAAAATTGAAGAGCAATTACAAAACTTTTCAATGAAAGGAAAAATTCATTTTTAAAAAAACGAAATGAAATATGTTCTACTATTCCTAATTTTTTGGGATATGAAGAAACACATTTCACTTCCTTACAATTATGGTTTTTATGAGTCAAGTATTCCTACAAAATCTCGTCCAATTCAAATGAATCGGTAATTATTTGAGCATTGCATCAAAAAAAATATCAATAATTTACTTAATAAAGGATTAATCCGTCTAAATAATTACCTTGGAGCTATTCAGCTTTCTATGTCAATAATTCTGCAAAAATTGAACGGGGTATTCCTCACTTAATTACCAATTATAAGCTTCTAAATAAATCTCTTCAATGGATTAGACATCCATTACCTCAAAATAAAAATCTGTTAAACTGATTATTCAAAGCTATTATCTTCTTAAAATTTGATATGAAATCAGGTTTCTCGCAAATTCAAATTAAAGAAGAAGATAGATACAAAACTACTTTCAATGTCCCTTTTGGACAATATGAGTGGAATTATGACATTCGAATTAAAAAATGCTCCTTCTGAATTTAAAAAAAAAAATGATGATATTCTATTCAAAAAGTTTAGAACAACATTGTAGACATTTTCAAACATTTATTCATGTTAAAAGAATGGTTTAGCTATCTCACATAAGAAAATTGTTCTTTGTCAAACATGCTTAAGATTCTTATATCATTACATATATTTAGGAACACTTACACCAATTCAAAGAAGTTTAGAATTCACAGATAAATTTTCAAATGAAATTCTAGATAAAACAAGTTTGTAGCACTTTTTAGGTTATGTTAATTATGTTGTCGATTTTGTCAAAAATATCGTGCTACTTTGTGCTCCACTTTTCAAAAGACTACAAAAACATCCATCACCAAGGACCCTAGAGCATACTTTATCTATCCAAAAAGTAAAAACAGTTGTCAAACCCATGATTATCAATTATTGACGGCTCCTCCATTATTGTCGAAATCGATGCGTCAGACATAAGTTTTGGTAGGGTGTTAAAGCAGATCAAAAACAACTAGTTAGATATCATTTAGGAGTTTGGACCAGCCCTCAAAGAATTATTCTACTATCAAAAAAAGATATTTTATCAATTGTTTTATTTATTTCTAAATTTTAAAAAGATTTAATTAATAAATAATTTGTTTTAGAAATAGATTGCAAAGTTTCAAAAGATGTTAAAAACCTTGCTTCAAAATAAATTTATGTATATATATATATATATACATATGTATGTATGTATGTATGTATGTATGTAAGGAAAATATAATGTTCTTACAAACTTTCTTACAAGAGAGTTCATAGAGAAAAAAATTCTTGAGAGAGTTGTGAGAATATCAAGATAGAGAGATTATAAAATGGATTCTTCTTCTAAAAAGAATAAGAAGAAAACTTCAATTGATTTACTTCCATTTGAAAATTATATTCAAGGTTCAAAAATATGAAAACAAAGTTCATCCTCTACTTCTTAAAAAACTATTCAAGTTTTCTCAACTTTCCAAAAACCTAAAAGTTTTCAAAACAAATATATTTTCAATATACCAAAAATTTCACCTTCACAATTCAAAAAGGCTGTTTAACTTGGTTCCAGGAAATTACATGACGTTAATCCTTCAAAATCTTTTCATTACTTTATCTATTCAAATACCATTCTTGAAATGGAAACCTCGTGAGTACATAGGTATTCATCTTTAAATGAATGCCTTCAAGACATTTTTCCTTCTCAAATTTATTTTATGCCCCGAAATATGAAAAAAGCAAGAGCTTTTTACGAAGCCATCCTTATCAAATTGAGATCAGCCATCATAACATATATTGCAAACCCTCAAAAACCCAAACAAATTGATTTTTCAATAATAAGTATTCAAATGGTATTGTCTTATGAAGATTGGGGACAAAATCCATGAGATGAGAAAAGAATGCATTTATCTAAAGATGAAAAATTCGAATCTCATTTCAATTATTTTGATTATAAAGATGCTTGGTATGATTTTTTTTTTTTTTTTACTTCTAAACAGTGACACACTCCTGGTTTTTTCTTTTTAACCAAACATGCACTTCAAGTTTTTCAAAATGATTTCAAACTTGATTGGAATATTTTGGACTTGACAAGATGATTTTACTCAATCTTACTCACCAATGATTCTAACTCTTCAAAAAAGAGGCAAAAATGTTTTTAAAGCCTCAAGAAAACGTTTTGTTTCAATTCGCCTATAACTTCAAAATTTCATAAATCTTGTGCTGGGAATTCAATATTGTTCAAAATCCAAATTCCGAACTCAATACTAAACATATAATTCAGAAACTCAAAGTCAAGTGGTTGTCTAAATTTTATGAGACAAATTGTTGCCCAAAAGCCGTTGTTCATGGATTCAAGAGCAAAAAAATATTGGTATTCCAAAATTTTTTTAAAAAGAACAAGAGAAATAAATTTATTTTCTTATAGAAAAATTAAGATTATTAACTATGTTTTCTCAATGTAAAACACTAGACTAGCAATTATTTCAGAAAAGATTGCTTCTTTGGCAGTATCAACTTCAAAAAAAAATTAAAATCTAAATCAATTTCTTCTCAAATAAGATCAAATTCAGAAACTGATTATGCTGAGAGTAATAAAAATGATTGCTTTGGGATAGACATTGACGAACTTATTGCTCAAGGAAATATTCGAAAGAATTCAAAATTACTATATGGCCTAGCTATTTGGATGAATACAAACGATATAGGGTTCATGCTTCAAGGAATACTTTATTTCAATTATGACTTCCACCTCAAAAGTTGTTTCTGCTAGCATTGACATCATTCAAGACAAATACAAAGACATAATATCAAAGGACTTTACTAAAGAAAATTTAGGAAATTCCATTTAAATCAACTTTATTAAAGACACTTTATAAAAGTTGAAGCACTATTTCAAAAAGAAGATGATGTGGACAGCTAGCGGATATAATTGTTTTTCAAGACTATTTAAGATTCTTCAAGATGATTCAATGAAGATTTTAAGTCTAAAACTTCAAATATAAATTAAGCTGAAGACAAAAGTTCTCTTCAAGAGTTTTTAAACGTGAGAAAAAACTTTTTCGGAAAATTAAAAATTCCTGGTAATTCTTATATTCTCTGGATCAAAAATTGTAATATCAATCTCAATTTTACTTTCAACTGTCATATCAATTTTGATATTTTTCAATAAATTATATATTTTCATCAAAAGTCTATTTGTTTTCACTTTCAAGTTCTATTTCCTCCTACTTCCTTGTAAACTGGGACGCATAATAAGTTAACTAATGTCCAAAATATACATATGATCTTTTGCATTTTATTTATTTTTGTAATTATTTGTTATATTTCAAACAAGGTACTTGAATTCTTGTATCTTTCTTTTTATTTTTTTTAATAACCTTCGGGCCAGTTTGCGCGTACATCGACTAATCCCACGGAGCCCTGAAGTTAACGATCGGGCAAACCTCCAGTTGTCCTGAGGAGATGAATTCTTGTATCTTTAATTCAGTAGTATGAAATTTTATCTAATGGGTTTTTCTAATTTTTTTACTGGATGTGGTTTGTATTTTTCAAAATGCACAATGCTTATATGACCTGGTTATTTGTTCATACTAGATAGAGTTTAGACACACTCATTGATTGGAATGGTGGAAATGTTTGGTTGTTAACTTGTCCATTTCCCTTTTGCTCGTTGCTAAATAAACATGATTAGGTTTTGTAATACGTCCAACAAGAAGTGTGACTTAAATATTACATGTATGATATAGCTTTTGTTTTGTAACCTATGCCATATTTTATAAAATATCACGTGTAGTTATATATTTTATTATATTGTATGATCAGCTCACTCGAGCACATGAGCTTTAACAAACTTCAATTAGTTTAATTACAATTTTAATCCCACATTTTATGAACCCCCAACTTTTCAACCATATATTTTAACATTTTTTTATTAAAAATTGCTAACCAAAACTTTTTCATACCGGTCCTACATACAACATACATTGGGTAATTGTAATGATATGTATTAATGATGGTATTCAACCGTTATTTGTGAAATTGTGGATTATTCATGACCATGCGTCTTATGAAACTAGAAGAAAAAGCAGCTAGTAACTTTTCTCCACCATTTTTATCTTTACATCGTGAACTAAGGATCATTACAACGCTTTTTTTTACGCTTTTTCCGTCTTTCAACGCTTTTTTACATTTTTTCTTTTAATTATTAAATAATTTTTGGATTAATTTAAAATAATATTAAAATATTTTTTACGCTTTTTGACTCCTAGGCTTTGCCTAAACTCACCTAAATAAAAACTCGACCTCCACGCTTCTCGTTTTTTAGAACATTATACATTAATATGGAACTTTTCTCTATTTTTATTTTTTGATAATAAAACTTTTTTAGTGCAGTATTGTTCCATATTTCTTTTCAACAAGGCACGTGCCTAAAATATTATTTTGATCTCCTATTCCAACACTAAAGAAAGAGAAGCGTTTATATTACTGTCATAATTTTTATTTGAAAGACATTTTAATTACAATCAAACTCCACTATATTTGCTCATTATAGTAATTATTTTCTTAATTTCTTTTTTTACAAATTCTTATGTTAACCTTCCATTAATTAGTACGTCTTGTCCTTATTGTTAATTTTTTATCAAAATATTTTATTTTTATACTTTGAAATGAGGAAAAACTATTTTTCGCACGTTTTAATTTATTCATTTTTAAATTATTATAAAAGATAAGTTATTTTAGCCCATTTTAATGAACTTTTGAACATAAAATTGTTATTATATACAAAATGTGTCAAGTAATTAAAAGTATGAGAATCAGAACGAATCAAAAATAATTAGGAATATAAGTGATATAATAAAAAAGATTAAAAACTTTAAATGCAATTAAAATTTAGCGCAATAAATATAATTTGTGATACGAGTATATTTAGCCAACGGAAAGGGCAATACATTTTTCATATTCCCAGATTAACCTTTGCCTGATACAAAATTTACAATTTTATTAATATAAATAAACCCTAGATTACAAAATTAAATTTAAGAAAATCGTGATTAGAGAACTCCAAATAAAAAAAAAAAAAAAAAAAAATCGGAAAAAATCCTGCAAGATCAAAGTATTCCTTGAATTGCAAGATAAGGTCAGTGATCTCAGTTTTAGGGTTTCGATTGATTTTTAAGTTTCGTTGTTTTTAATTGGGGATTTTATAATAGTTTGTGTATTCATTTGATTTTTACATTCATTGATGCAATTTTAAACCTTGTGGGGGACTTTTACGTTTTTGCTTAGTATTTCACATTTTAGGTTTTGGCTGATTATCTGTTGAGTACACAAGTTTAAACGATATTAATCAACAGATAATTGTAAGAATCACGGTAGTGAGATTATAATATTTGAATAGTCGTTTGTGATTATAAATGTAATTGATGAATTACTGCTGTAAACAATTTACTTTTATATCAGAAAATCTTGACGTTAAAATTTTGATTTTCCTGAATAAATGAAGGTCTTAGCTATATTTCTTATTTTTCTTGTTTCTTGGATTTTTTGCTTGTGAGACAAGTTCTTAAAAATTGGATTCTATTTGCATTTTCTTTCTTTCATGAAACGGATTAAAAATCTGGCATTTGTATGATGTGATTCAATAGTTCATGGAAAAATCATTTTATTCTCTTGATATTTGTATTTGTCAACAGTTAGATGCAGGTTAAAAGTTTTGCCTACTTTTTGTTCCTTTCAGATCTGTCTTTCTGTTTTATTATTTAGTTCTTGATTTATAGGCTGTCATGTGACATTTTAATCTTGGTTTTGACAGATTCTTATTGTGTGTGTACTATATCACCTATAATGAAGTTTAAAAGATTGAGTAACGTGGAGGTTATGAACAAAAGGGATATTCCAGTCTCATGGCGTAATGCCAAGATACTATCTGTTAATGTCCATACTTATACCGTGCAATATGATTGTTATCTGGGAACGGAAAGTGAACTAACTGTGGAACGGGTATCACGGAAATTTATAAGGCCATGTCCACCTCTGGTGCAAGGTATAGAGAATTGTGTAGCTGGGGACGTTGTGGAGGTATTTCATGGT
Source organism: Fraxinus cuspidata (assembly GCA_903798385.1). Lineage (NCBI taxonomy): Eukaryota > Viridiplantae > Streptophyta > Magnoliopsida > Lamiales > Oleaceae > Fraxinus > Fraxinus cuspidata. Next base: position 10,738 of record CAIGRP010119574.1, read on the forward strand.
ATTTCTTGGAAGCTTGCTACTATTTTGAAGGTGTTGCATGGATACCAATATATGGTGAGGCTACTTGGGTGCTCCCAGGAATTAATCGTCAAAGGAACCAACACTAGGATGAGACAAACATGGCATGATGATAAATGGATTGTATTGCCAAAGGTACTTGTACTTCCTATTCTGGATTGATGCAATCATTCCATATTTTCTTTCATATTGTGACAATCTCATCTCATTACTAAAGCTGATTGCTTAGAAGATTCTTCTTTAGTCTTTCTGCCTGATGCCTTGTAATCATGTTCTTACTTAATTTTTGCTAAATTTCAGTTTTGGACCTCTGATTTGAAGGGAATGCTTTTTGCTTCTCATCTCAATTGAAGACTGCCAACTTATTACAATTTTTTTTTTTATTAATGTCCTGTCAAAATGATATCGATATTAAATGCAAGAATAGCATTTGACAACAGCTTCTTGTTTTAGCCAAACTTTCTTTCTATCCTTTTTCTACAGAATTCTTTTATTGCTTATGTTAGGCAGTGCAACTTTTTATTTGACGTCTTATATCTTTACAAGGAAATGGAGAATGGAGATTTTTTAGATTCAAATAAATTGATAAATCCAAATAGTTCTCAGTTTTGCATTCTCTGACTGATATGCTATTTCCTCCTGTTTGCAGGGTTCCAGAGGATGCAAGAATGAAAAGGCTAGCAAGCTATCAATTTCAAACTATGATCAACAATTTAATGCAAGGGCTAAAAGTCAAACAAAAAGAGATTGCTTGATCACTCAGAAAGATTCTAAATTTATGGAATCTCCTTTGGTCTCTTCAAGGTCCTTGAAGAGAATGTCTCCCTACTGCTCGTCTATCATTGAAGTGCATAATGGACATGCCCAGAAAATAAGAGCAATTGAGAAAGATGATAGGAGGCATAGAGTGGTTGCTTCACCTGCACTTGAAAAGGTAGATGCTGTTGCTTACCCAGAAGAAATTCTGGGTGAAAAATACATGCATGCATCCTTTAAAACTAGATTAAATGAGTTTAATCAAATGGAGAAAGCCGAACAAAATAATCTTCTTGGCTGTTTTAGAGTTAGAAGCCCAGAATCTAATCATTCTGACAGTGATGCCTGTTCTGTTGGTAGTTGTAGTGTTAATGATCAGAATCCAAACAACTGTCCTAGTCATTTTATACCACTCGTTCACCAAGTATCAGATACCATTTGTAGTGATGCAGAGTCTTGTTCTGATTCAGTCGAGGTTAAAAAATGTCAGCTTCCTCCAAAAGAGGAAGCAGACGCTAGTATCCATTGCTTAGAGTTGCATGCGTATCGCTGCACTCTGGAAGCATTGTATGCTTCTGGTCCCTTAAGTTGGGAACAAGAAGCTTTGTTGACAAATCTTCGTATTACACTCCATATATCAAATGATGAACATTTGATGGAGCTGAAGTACCTGATCTCTTCTAAAAGTGGTACTCATGCTAGATAATAGTTGTTAAAACTTTTATTTTTTTGCGTTTTTAGTAGGATTGAGTCCTTGTCTTTTCTGGTTCTACATTGTAATAGAGAGCGCATTGTGAAACTGCAAGAATCTATATATTTCCTTATTTATCAATTCATGAAGACAAATCTATGAATGTATACTTTCCCATTTTGGATTTCTATGCCCTTGTGTTGTTTGTTACTTCTACTGTAAAAGGCATATTTAGTTTTTTTCTCACTGCATTAGAATTATTTTTCGAGGCAAATGCATTATGTATACCTTCTGCAGGTTCGAGAGATTCGTGTAATAAAACCTTTCAAGGCATCCAACATCTAATCAGTCTGTAAAAGTTACATCTTTTTATTTCAAAGAGGTTTCTGCTTATACTGTAATGGAGTTCCTGGCCTGAAAACTATTTGTATTGAGCTTTGACTGGTAAACGACTATTTAATGTCGGTATTGATTCTTTCATAGTTACCTAACTTATGTGAGTTTGGTTTCCTCCACACACTTTTGGTAACTCGTTAAAGTTCCATTGAGGATATTGATCAATCTTCAATTCCCTGCATTTCCAGGGCCAGAGACAATCATCATTTGCTTTCAAAGGCTTAAAGATGATGCCAGGGTTTGCCGTCTCTCTTGTGGCATAAACTACTGGGTAATACAGTCCATGGTATCATTATTTTAGGCTCACCTGGATTTGCCAACATGTCTTTATTGAGGAAGAAATATAGCTGAACATCATATATTTTGTAGATATGCAAGGATTTCTGTTTTTGTTTTTTGGTTAGAGTTTTAGTAAAATAGATGCGTCTCTTTTGGGTCGATGCTGCGTACTTATTCAGATAATAAATTGATTTTTTCTGTTAAAGATGATGGTGTTGAAAGCAGTGGATATCTATAATCTTTACAATGCTAAAATGCTTCTTGTGAAATGTTTGTATTGTTTTATTGCATGCCATCTGGCAAACGCAACTTCAAGATTATGCTTATTTTTTCTTAACTTTCTGGATACAAATATTTCGAGTTATGGTGATTATTTTCGAGTTCAAATATTGAATTCGAAAACTGGCTAGATGGTGCAAAGAATTATACTGAGTTCAAGAAAATACATAGATCATGCCAGTACTTTAAACTTGAATATAAAGTAGCATAGAACTTTTAGGGGTTCTTTGTTAAAAGGCAT